>CM068361.1:36540399-36602899 GCA_034769755.1 Odontamblyopus lacepedii
GAGGCGGGAGGTGAAACGGACTTTTTTGGAACTTTCTCCCACGTTATAACCACGATCGCTCGTTATAATCAGGCCTGAAGAGGGTTTAGAGTCATCCATGCATGTTTGAGTCATCTAGCGATCTCTACCAGGCCCTATTCAAAGCCCAAAGCAAAAAGACAATGACGGTTGTGATTCTATGTGCTCATTCTCTTCTCCACAGTCGTTCTTTGTTGTTGTTTTTACTCTATGTGCAAATAAAATCTATCAATCTGTCTACCATGACGTTAGTTTTGCTCAGTAGTTCACTAATGCTCCTCGTTGTTCTTCTTTAAAGGTGAACAGGCACGTCTGAAGCTAAAGTCCGTTTCTAGAGGAGGTGGAATTCTGTCAGGAGCCAAAAAACGGCACAGATCAGTGTTTCCTCGGTGGAGATCTCACTGTGTGTGAGTCTGTCAAGACAACAAACTAGTGTAGTGATGGGGGCAAGTTCTGAACTTCCAAGTAAAACACCAATTTGCTTCAGACTGAAGAAGCTTAACACCACTTTAACCCATCTGACAACAGCCACGAGTCTAACAAACCAAACGCTCTGCCTGGTTCACTCATTAGTGTCTGGAAACGTTAGAAAACATCTTCATAAGCACCTCACACTTCCCTCTGCTGATTTCCCACTGCACAGGCCAAAGCCCAAAAGACTCGATCGCCGACTCCAGAAGCAACAAGTGAAGATCGACTACTGACGGTGAAGAAGAGAAACTGAAAGTTGTTGAAAGAAAATGGTTCAGGGAATGTATTTTTTAGTCTTTTTCCAAAGCCCAAAAGTCTCAATCACCAATATCGTTTCTAATTCCATTTATTTACCAGTGAATTATATTTTTTGAAAACACTAAAAAATACATCCCCAAACCATTTTCTTTCAGCAACTTTCAGTTTCTCTTCTTCTTCTCCGTCAGTAGTCGATCTTCACTTGTTGCTTCTTCACATCAGTGTCCCGGGTATGATCGGGTTTGGTCGTGGTGCAGGTACACGCAGAATCCCGGTTACTGCAACAGTCGAGTGCACATGGGTCCAGAAGACAAACACTTTTCAGTCTTTTCATCACAACAGAAGCCAAAATAAATAAAGTGACCGACATAAATAAATAAAATGAAATGACTGTTAAATAAAGAGCTGCACGAAACCTGCACATGTACAATCTGCACACGTACGTCACAGGGAGAACACTCATATTCCACTGAGTCGTGTCCTTTAGTCCGACAGAAGCTGAAGCAGCAGCACAAGGAAAGAGCTGCTTTTTTCAGCGTTTACAGTTTATGCAAATGAGCCATGAGGTTTAAGGTTTGTTTCTGTAAGACGTAAACAAATGTGCTAAAGCTGCATTAAATTAGAAATAGTAATAAATAATAATGACAATAATTTTAATATAAAAACGTTAATGATTACTCAGTAATCGATAGTTAATTCTCCTGACGACTGATTAAGACAATTTAATCGAAAGCCCATTTCTAATCACTACACTGGTTTGTTGCCTTGACAGACTCACTGCCACAGTGAGATCTCCACCGAGGAAACACTGATCTGTGCCGTTTTTTGGCTCCTGACAGAATTCCACCTCCTCTACTGACGGACTTTAGCTTCAAACGTGCCGGAGTTCAACTTTAAACAAGTCTCTCACACGTAAAATGACAGTAACACTTTAGTTTGCATTAGACAAAAGTTTTTCAGTTCGTCACTCTCACGTTTTTGTTGAAAATCAAACTCCTAAACAGGATCTTGCACGCTCGTATTGATAATAGGCTTTTGAAAATGTCTTGTTTAAATCCATTTTGCATTTTTTCTTGAGTTTCTAGATGTTCTAAAAACGTAAGTGTGCGTTTGTGTGCATTGTGTCACCTGGGAATCCGCTGAACATTCCGCGAAAGAAATCCACTCAGAACATTTCCAGCGTGAAGTCACTGCAAAGTATGACACTTTGCAGCCGATGGTGTGATTCTAACCGTAGGCACTGCTCTGTATGAAGCTCTGCTGCTCAAGTTAGAATTTATTTGAGCTTTGTTTTAACACAATCTGACCAGAAAGGACTGACGTAGGTGTAGCTACAACAGTTGAGCTGATTTCTGCTATAAAACAAGTCTCTCACACATAAAATGGTTAAAAAGTGGTGTTAAACTTCTTCAGTGTGAAGCAAATTGTCGTTTTACGTGGAAGTTCAGAACTTGCCCCCATCACTGCACTAGTTCAGAACTTGCCCCCATCACTACACTAGTTCAGAACTTGCCCCCATCACTACACTAGTTCAGAACTTGCCCCCATCACTACACTAGTTCAGAACTTGCCCCCATCACTACACTAGTTTGTTGCCTTGACAGACTCACTGCCACAGTGAGATCTCCACCGAGGAAACACTGATCTGTGCCGTTTTTTGGCTCCTGACAGAATTCCACCTCCTCTAGAAACGGACTTTAGCTTCAGACGTGCCGGAGTTCAACTTTAAGCTTTCGTCTTTCTTGCCTTGATCGTTGTGGATAAATTCTTCATGAAGAATGTTTCTCCTTTGTGGACGTTGTTGGTTGTAGATTTGGTGATGGGGCAGATTTATGAAGCTGGTGGAGAGTACGGCACATTTTCACACACATTTACCACAGAAAAACATCTGTTATGACACGACTTAAAGCTCACAAGAGTTCATTTTGTGTAATATTGGACCTTTAATCCCCCGTAGAAGTAAAACACTGCCCCTTTAACCCCGCGGATCAGTTACAGTTTTGTTCTATCGATGGTTTTTAGTATTTTCCGAAGCGTTCGCTCTCGCAGCTGGGCCCAGATGTGGTGAAGCCTCTTTAAACCAGATGTGTTCAGACGTCAGAGTCGAACCCCAAACCGCCGCTTTAATCACTCCCGCTCAGGCCTGGCTCAGCAGCGCGAGGGCAGAGACCGCGCGGTTCATCAAACACCAAATCTGCACTTTAAAGAGCGAGGAGCCGGGGCCAGACCGCCAGACCCGGGCCGGGACTGAACCAGGACTGAACCGGGACTGAACCGGGACTAAACCGGGACTCGGCGGGATCTCAGGACTTCAGACACACACTGATAAGAGCAGAGATTAGCAAACACGTCCCAGATGCTCGAGGACTCACGGACTGAAACTGAAACTGAAAATGAAACGAACTTTGAATTTTTATTTTGTTTGTGAAGCAGAGAAAGTGCCACAGTGGGTTAGAGTCTGCCCCCTGACCAGGGAGGAGCTGGTTCAAGTCTTAGACACACAGTTCTGACAATTCTGGAAACTTGAACACAAGAGGAGTAGTAATAGTAGGAGTACTTATAACCTGCAGTAGTAGCCGTAGTGTAGTGGTAACAGCAATAGTAGTAGTAGTAGTAGTAGTAGCAGTAGTAGTAGTAGTAGCAGTAGTAGTAGTAGCAGCACTAGCAGTAGCAGTGGTAGTAGTAGTAGTAGTAGTAGTAGTAGTAGTAGCAGTAGCAGCAGTAGCAGTAGCAGCAGTAGTAGTAGTAGTAGTAGTAGTAGTAGTAGTAGTAGTAGTAGTAGTAGCAGTAGCAGCACTAACGGTATTAGTGAGTAATGATGGTCTTAATTAATTAACAACCAATAGTGGTTGTGGTAGTAGTAGTATTAGCGGTAGCAGCGGTAGTGGTAACGGTAGTGGTAGTGGGGTAGTGGTAGTGGTGGTAAGCAGTGGCAGCGATGGTAGTAGCAGTGGTAGTGGTAGCGGCGGTAGTAGTGGCGGTGGTAGTCAGTGGGGTGGTAGTGGTAGTGGTAGTGGTAGCAGTGGCAACGATGATGGTGACGGTGGTGGTAGTGGTGAAGTGGTAGTGGTAACGATGGTAGTAGCGGTAGTGGTAGTAGTGATGATGATGGCCGGTAGCAGCAGTGGTAGTAGCAGTGGTAGCAGTAGCAGCGGTAGTGATGAAGTAGCGGTGGTGATGGTGGTAGCGGTGGTAGCGGTGGTAGCGGTGGTAGTGGCGGTGGTAGCGGCAGTGGTGGTGGCGGTGGTGGTGGTGGCTTGGTGGTGGTAGTGGTAGTGGTGATGATGATGATGGTGACGGTAGCGGCAGTGGTAGTAACGATGAGTGGTAGTAATCAGTAGTAGCGGTAGTATTGGCAGTAGTGATGGTAGTGATAGTAGTAACGGTGGCAGTGGTGGTGACGGTAGTGGTGGTGGCAGTGGTAGTGGCGGTGGCAGTGGCAGCCGAAACGGCGGCGGCAGCAGCAGGCAACGGTGGCAGCAGTAGTGGTAGCGATGAAGTAGTGGTAGCAGCAGTAGTGGTAGCGGTGGTGGTGGTGGGGTAGTGGTAGTGGTAGTGGTATTGTATTAGCAGCGGTATTAGTGATGGTGGTGATGGTGGTAGCCGGTGGTAGTGGCAGTGATGGTGATGATGATGGTGGTGGCGGTGGCAGCAGTATTGGTAACGGTAGTAGCAGTGGCAGCAGTGATGAAGTAGCGATGATGATGGTGGTAGCGGTAGCAGTGGTATTGGCGGTGGTAGTGGCAGTGGTGGCGGCAGTGGTGGCAGTGGTGGTAGTGGTGGTATTGGTGGTGGTGGTGGTAGTGGCAGCAGTGGTGGTAGCGGTGGTGGTAGTGAAGTGATGGTGGTAACGATGGTGGTAGCGGTGGTGATGGTGATGGTGATGGCAGTGGCAGTAGTGATGGCTTGATGGTGATGGTGGCAGTCAGTGACCAGCGGTGGCGGTGGTGGCGGCAGTGGTGGTGAAGTAGCGGTGGTGATGGTATTGATGGTGGCGGTGGTGGTGGCAGTGGTGGTAGCGGTGGTAGCGGCGGTGGTAGTAGCGGTGGTGGTGGTAGTGGTGGTGGTGGTGATGGTGGTGGCAGTGGCAACGAGTGGTGGTAGTAGTGGTGGTAGTGGTAGCGGTAGTATTAACGGTAGTAGTAGTGGTAGTAGTGGTAGCAGTGGCAGTGGTAGTGGCGGTGATGATGGTGGCGATGGTGGTGGCAGTGGCAGTGGCAGTGGCAGCGGAAGCGGCAGCGGCAGCGGCAGCAGCGGCGGTGGTATTAGAGTAGCGGTGGTAGTGGTAGTAGCAGTGAAGTGGCGGCATTGGTAGTGGCGGTGGTAGTAGCGGTGGCGTGGCGGCATTGGTGGTAGCGGTGGTGGTGGTGGCTTGGTGGTAGTGGTGGTAGTGATGGTGGTAGTGGTGATGCAGTGGCAGCAGTGGTGGTAACGGTAGTGGTAGTGGTATTGGTAGTGGCAGTGGTGGCGGCAGTGGTAGTGGTGGTGGTGATGGTGGTAGTGGCAGTGGCAGTAGTGGTAGCAGTAGTGGTAGTAACTGATGGTAGTGGCATTGGCGGCAGAGCTTGGCGCGGCAGCAGCGGCAACGGTAGCGATGAGTAGTGGCAGCACTGGCGGTAGCGGTGGTGAGTAATGGCAGTGGTGTGGTGGTAACAGCAATAGTGGTTGTGGTAGTGATGGTAGTAATTATTAGCAGTGGCAGCAGTGGTAGTGGCAGTGATGAATTAGTGTGGTAGTAATGTGACTGTTAACGGCAGTAGTGGTAGTATTAGTGGCAGTGGTATTAGTGGTAAACAGTGGTAGCGGTAGTGGTGATGGTGGTGGTAGCGAGTGGTGATGGCGGTAGTGGTAGTGGTGGTGATGGTAGCGATGTACAGTGGTGGCAGTGGTGGTGGTAGTGGTGGTAATTATTGGCGGTGTGGTAGCAGTGAAGTAGTGGTGGTATTGATGGTGGTAGCGGTGTGGTAGCAGTGGTAGCGATGGTAGTGGCAGGTATTGGTAATTAGTAGTATTAGTGATGGCAGTGGTAGTATTGATGATGATGGCAGTGGTATTAGTGGTAATTGATAGTGGTGGCAGTAATTAGTGGCAGTAGGTGGTATTAATTAGTGATATTAGTAACTTGATGGTATTGGCAGTGAAGTGGTAGTGGTGGTAGTGGCAGTGGTGGTAGTGGTAATTGGTGGCGATGGCAGTGATGGTAGTGATGGTGGTGGCGGTAGTGGTGGTAGTGGTAGTAGCGGTAGTGGTGGTGGTGGTAGTGGTGGTAGCAGTGGCAGCGGTATTGATGAGTGGCGGTGAGTGATGGTAGTGGCAGTGGCGTGTAGCAGTGGTGGTAGCCGGTGGTGGCGGTGGTAGCGGCGGTGGTGGTAGCAGTGGTGGTGGTAGCGGTAGTGGTAGTGATGGTGGCGGTAGTAGTAGCGATGATGATGATAGCGATGATGAGTAACGACGAAGCAGCAGCAGCAGCAGCGAACCGGTAACGGTAGTAGTATTAACGGTAGTGATGATGACAGCACTAGCGGTAACGATTGGTGAGTAATAACGTGGTGTAGGTGGTAACAGCAATAGTGGTTCGTAGTAGTGATAGTAGTGGTGATGGCAGTGGCGACGGTATTGGTAGCATTAGTAGGTAGTGAGATGGTATTGAGTAGTGATGATGGCGTGGCAACGGTGATCAGTGATGATAGCAGTGGTGGTATTGTTGATAGTAGCAGCAGTAGTAGCAGTAGTAGTAGCAGTAGTAGCAGTAGTAGTAGTAGTAGCAGTAGCAGCAGTAGTAGTAGTAGCAGTAGTAGCAGTAGTAGCAGTAGTAGTAGCAGCACTAGCAGTAGTAGTAGTAGCAGTAGTGTAGTGGTAACAGCAATAGTAGTTGTAGTAGTAGTAGCAGCAGTAGTAGTAGCAGTAGTAGTAGTACTTATAACCTGCAGTAGCAGTAGTAGTAGTAGCAGCACTAGCAGTAGCAGTAGTAGTAGTAGCAGTAGTAGTAGTAGCAGTAGTAGTAGTAGCAGTGGTAGTAGTACTGGTGGTACGGTGGCTGAGTGACGCTCACGCCTCACAGCAGAAGGTTCTGGGTTCGATCCCCGGGTCACTCGGGCCTTTCTGTGTGAAGTTTGCATGTTCTCCCCGTGTCTGGGGCTCCGGTTTCCCCCATCAACACAAAAGCCCAAACCTGCTGCAGGTGTGAAGATGGAGTGTGTGAGTGTTGGTGGAGCTTTTACCACCGGGTCTGGAGTGAATGAACAAGGCTCTGTTAATAAAGCGTCTGTGAAGCGTCTTTGAGGACGTGTTTGTGAGAAAAGTGCTGTAGCTGCTGTTTTAAGGCGAACTTGGGAGTCCAGAAAGGCGCCAAATAAATAAATTCATTATTATTATTATTATTATTATTATTATTATTATTATTATTATTATTGCATTCTTACTTGTGCAGTAGTAGTAGTACTTGTGCAGTAGTAGTAGTACTTGTGCAGTAGTAGTAGTACTTGTGCAGTAGTAGTACTTGTGCAGTAATAGTAGTACTTGTGCAGTAGTAGTAGTACTTGTGCAGTAGTACTAGTAGTAGTTGTACAGTAGTAGTAGTACTTGTGCAGTAGTGTAGAACAGTGGTCTCTTGTGTCATTTATTTGTCCCATAAGAGTCACGAGGAGGTGAAGTACTGCGTGACCCTGGAAATACTGACAAATACTCTCCAGTGAACACATGTGTACATGTACTCTGAGCCTTCCAGGGGAGACATATTTTACTCTGTGTACTTCTGTTGTAGCAGTAGCAGTAGTAGTGGTAGTAGTTGTGGTAGTAGTGGTCGTAGCAGTAGTATTAGTAGTAGTAGCACTAGTAGTAGCAGCAGTAGTAGTAGTAGTACTTATAAGTACTAGTACTTAGTAGTAGTAATAGTGGTAGAGATTGTTGAAGTTGTCACAGTCGTAGGAGTGTCAGTATTAGTACTAACAAACGTAACAGTGGTGTTAGCAGTATTTTATGTAGTAGTAGTAGTAGCAGTAGTAGCAGTAGTAGTAGTAGAAGTAGAAGTAGCAGTAGCAGTAGTAGTAGTAGCAGTAGTAGTAGCAGTAGTAGTAGTAGTAGTAGTAGTAGTAGTAGTTGTATTATGGAGTAGTTTCTTCATTCAGACCCTCTAAAATCAATGTGTTTTTCATTATGGTGCTGTGAGCTGCTTTTATGAACTCACAGGAGCTTAAGTCGTGTGGTGAGCTGCAAACAGGGCGGAGGAGGAGGAGAGGAGAGGGGGAAGAGGAGGAGGAGAGGAGAGGGGGAAGAGGAGGAGGAGAGGAGAGGGGGAAGAGGAGGAGGAGAGGAGAGGGGGAAGAGGAGGAGGAAGAGGAGGAGGGGTGAGGTTTTCCGACACACGACCGGCGCACGAGGAAGGAACCGTAATCAAAACCAAAACCCACCAAACCACAACAGATGGAGAGGAGCAGTACTGGGAGCAGCAGTAATAGTAACAGTGCGGTGACCAGAGGAGACGGGCTGAAGGGCTGATGCGTTTTAAGCAGGGACGTAACAATAAGGTAAATCTGGTGATATCGTATGGTCAAAGGTCTCACAATAATATCGTGGAGCATCACAATATATCGAATCCCAAGTGTCTTTGCTTAAATGAACAGTTCTGATGCAGAAATAGCTAAAAAACCAGAGGGAACTACATAGACCATGATCCTTTGCTCCGTTTCAGTGCAGATACATGAAGAAATAACTGTTCTCAGCACTTTTACATCTTCATTCTTTGGATTAAGTCTGTGAAGCATTTTTAGAGGAAAAAGTTGCAGAGTCACAGTTTTATATTGTAATAAATCTGGTTCAGTGAGATGTTTATGATGAAAATATCGTACAGAGAGATTTGGATTTCGTTCCATCTCTAATGATAATAAATGTACTAAATGACTGGTCAAAGCCTTTTAGAGTCAGTCTTGTTATTATGTAGAATATCGTAATATCATAAGTTTTCACACGATATTGCAATAAATATCGTACTGTGAGGTTCAGACCGAGACGATATCGTATCGTGAGACTTGGATATTGTTACACCCGTAGTTGCTTTTCTTTTCAAACACATAAAAATCACATTAAACATTGAGTTTTAATAAATGATTTTCTTTACACACAAAACTGAAGAAAGAACAAAATAAAGATGTAAACAACAAATCTGAGTCTTGAACCCGGAGCGTCCGCACTAAAGACGAGCGACTTAGCGTCATGAGCTAAACTACATAACAAAGGGGAAGACTCGGCCTCTATACAAAACCGTTTTTAATGTTTATCATAAAATAACTACTCAGGATTATGTTTGAGTGTCATTTTTGGGACATTTAGGGCCGGATTCAGGATTCGGGACGACAGATTTCGGGACTGCCCTGAATTTTTTGGGACGTCTGGTGACCCTGATTCATCAGCCGGTGTCACTTTGTGGAAACCGTCTCTCACAGCATTAGGATTCATTTGCTTGACAGTAGGCGGGTACTTTTTTGATTTAAAGAGATAGTTTGTTGTTTTTTTTCCCATCAGCAGTGTCGTACATCAACACTGACTTACCTCCCGACAGCGTCTGAGCCGAGTTCTTCCTCGGTTGCGGTGCTGATGAAAGTGTCCTAGAAGTTGGCTGGAGTCACGAAAATAAAGCGTTTTTCCTTCTCAAAACAATCTGTGTTCAAAAGAGTGAGACATTTGCGTCACAAAACGTGAACGGAAAAGAAGTCAGAGCTCATAATCGCTTGGTGCTATTTTCTCTCCGGTCGTATCACTGCGCTGCCTCCAGCACCATTTTGCCGATTTGCTGAACTACAACTTCCGGGCTTCTAGCGAACAGCCGAGTGTGTTCAGGTTCCCGACGAGTCGTTGGAGAGAAATGAAACTAAGAGGCAGTAGCAGTAGTAGTAGATATTTGGGTCTTTAGGTGGTTCTTGGAGAGGCAGTAGTAGAAGAAGCAGTAGTAGTAATAGTAGTATTGGTGGTGTATTTTTGGCTGGTGGTTGGGGAGGCGATAGTAGTAATAGCAGTAGTTGTAGTAGTAGTAATAATAGTAGCAGTAGTTAGCAGTAGCAGTAGTAGCAGTAGTAGTAGTAGTAGTAGTAGCAGCAGTAGTAGTAGTAGTAGCAGCAGTAGCAGTAGTAGTAGTAGTAGTAGTAGCAGCAGCAGCAGCAGTAGTAGCAGTAGTAGTAGTAGTAGTAGTAGTAGTATTGGTGTATTTTGGATGGTGGTTGGAGAGGCAGTAGTAGCAGTAATCGCAGTAGTAGTAATAATAGTAGTAATAGCAGTAGTAGTAGTAGTATTGGTGTATTTTGGGTGGTGGTTGGGGGAGGCAGTAGTAGCAGTAATCGCAGTAGTAGTAATAATAGTAGTAATAGCAGTAGTAGTAGTAGTAGTAGTAGTAGTAGTAGCAGTAGTAGTATTGGTGTATTTTGGGTGGTGGTTGGGGGAGGCAGTAGTAGCAGTAATCGCAGTAGTAGTAATAATAGTAGTAGTAGTAGTAGTAGCAGTAGTAGTAGTAGTAGTAGTATTGGTGTATTTTGGGTGGTGGTTGGGGGAGGCAGTAGTAGCAGTAATCGCAGTAGTAGTAGTAGTAGCAGTAGCAGCAGCAGCAGTAGTAGTAGCAGTAGCAGCAGCAGCAGTAGTAGCAGCAGCAGCAGTAGTAGTATTGGCGTATTTTGGGTGGTGGTTGGGGAGGCAGCAGCAATAATAGTAGTAACAGCAGTAGTAGCAGTAGTAATAGGAGTAGTAGCAGTAGTAGTAGCAGCAGCAGTAGGTGTATTTTGCACTGGTGGTTGGGCGGAGGCAGTAGTAGTAATAATAGTAGTAGCAGTAGCAGTAGTAGGAGCAGCAGCAGTAGTAGTAGCAGCAGTACTTGGTGTATTTTGGGTGGTGGTTGGGAGGCAGTGCAGCAGCAGTAGTAGTCATAATAGTAGTAGTAGCAGCAGTAGTAGTAGCAGTAGTAGCAGTAGCAGTAGTAGTAGTAGTAGTAGTAGTAGTAGTATTGCGCATCTTTGGGTGGTGGTGGGGAGGCAGTAGTAGCAATGCGCAGCAGTAATACTAGTAGTAATCGCAGTAGTAGTAATAATAGTAGTAATAGCAGTAGTAGTAGTAGTAGTAGTAGTAGCAGTAGTAGTAGTAGTAGCAGTAGTAGTAGTAGTAGTATTGGTGTATTTTGGGTGGTGGTTGGGGGAGGCAGTAGTAGCAGTAATCGCAGTAGTAGTAATAATAGTAGTAATAGCAGTAGTAGTAGTAGTAGTAGTAGTAGTAGTAGTAGTAGTAGTAGTAGCAGTAGTAGTAGTAGTAGTATTGGTGTATTTTGGGTGGTGGTTGGGGGAGGCAGTAGTAGCAGTAATCGCAGTAGTAGTAATAATAGTAGTAACCCGCATAGTAGTAATAATAGTAGTAGTAGTAGTAGTAGCAGCAGTAGTAGTAGTAGTAGTAGTAGCAGCAGTAGTAGTAGTAGCAGTAATAGTATTGGTGTATTTTGGGTGGTGGTTGGGGGCGGCAGTAGTAGCAGTAATCGCAGAAGTAGTAGTAGTAGCAGTAATAGTAGTAATAGCAGTAGTAGTAGTAGTAGTAGTAGTAGTAGTAGTAGTAGTAGTAGTAGTATTGGTGTATTTTGGGTGGTGGTTGGGGGAGGCAGTAGTAGCAGTAATCGCAGTAGTAGTAATAATAGTAGTAATAGCAGTAGTAGTAATAATAGTAGTAATAGCAGTAGTAGTAGTAGTAGTAGTAGTAGCAGTAGTAGTAGTAGTAGCAGTAGTAGTAGTAGTAGTATTGGTGTATTTTGGGTGGTGGTTGGAGAGGCAGTAGTGGCAGTAGTAGTAATAATAGTAGTAATAGCAGTAGTAGTAGTAGTAGTAGTAGTAGTAGTAGTAGTAGTAGTAGTAGTAGTATTGGTGTATTTTGGGTGGTGGTTGGGGGAGGCTCCACTCTCTTCCTGTAGCCCACAATGACACACTGCAGCTGGGCACGTTCAAAGCCAAAGGCCCCGGTGGGCTGGAGGAGAGGGGGAGCGATGGAGGGATAAAGGGATGGAGAGGTGGAGGGGGGTTAATAGGAAGATTGGATGTGGGGTGTTGAGCGCCGCTGTGCTGTGGTTTTGGCTCCAAGTTTAGAAAGGCCAAAGAGGGGCGGGTCTGATACAGCGGTGCATGTGTGGACAGCATCTGTTCCGTCTGAGTTCGGTGTGATTCCAGCTCCCACAGATGAAGTTGTGTCTCTGGGCAAGACACTTAATCCACCTCGCCCCCAGTGTCTTCCCTGAGAGTGAAAAAGTGCCGTATAAAAATGTGACCGTGACCATTTATAAGCAGCTTTTGAGTCCAAAATATGCTCAGTCTGCATCTGATTTTAAGGCGTTTTATTGTCAGAGAATCAGGAAGCGTGTGATTAGCATGCTAGTAGTTGTCAGCTAACTTTGCTCTGGTCTCTGAAAGTTCACTGCAAAAAAGGCCTATCAAAGAATAAGAAAAAAATACCAATTTTGAGGTAAAAATGCCCTATTTTAAGTGAAATTTTCTGCCACTACAGTAAGAAACCAAGTTCACTTACCAAGTTTTCTTAAAACAAGACGAAAAACTAATCTTTTTCTAAGCAGAAAACACGAGTTTTTATTTATGGACAGATTTTTCCCCTTATTAGTTTGAGAAGGAAGTTAAAGAGGCTTAACCTGGACTGAGTTAATATAAAAAGTGCTTAGAATAAGTTGTAATATCGAGATAAGATAAATCAGGATGAAATACCTTGAATCAAGTAAAAAAAATCTTAAAATTGGTCTTTTAAGATGAATCTGCTGAATTCAAGTCAGTTTAACTATGATAGAAAATAATTTTTTGTAGAGTTGTGAAAAGTGCTTAGAAACTCTTCATCATGAATAATTAGGGAAGTGAGGAATAACTTTTGACCACTTTGGCAAAGTGTTTACAATGAACTAATTCTGTTTTTTACATCTTTAAAACAGTAAAAATCAGGGACAGAGACGTTTATTCTGAGTCAGGGAAAGACTGTCAAAAATGATAAATGTGAAGTAGTAAAATTTTCTAAGGCTAATTGATAATTGCAATGGGAGTGGGTTCTATAAATGCATTTCTATTGGCGGAATGTTCAGCAGTTTCCATGGTGACACAATGCGCACATTAATAAACACAGTCAGAAAAGTTTTAAGAACGTCTGAAAACTCAAGGAAGAAAAACACGAAATGGACTTAAAGAGCACATTTTCAGGAGCCTGTGATCAGTCTGAGCGTTCGAGGTCCATATTCAACAAAAAGGCGAGAGCAACAAACTGAAAAATGATGTCATTGGGCTCGTTTTTCAGACCAAGAGTTTGTTTTCATCCATGTTTGGACTGCTCCGTCTTCTTCACATGATGTTGCTGTGACGTGACAGCGCCATCTGCAGTCTGTCTTCCTCAGAACAGTGTCTGGGGTGTGCGAGAGTAAAAAAGCCCCCTCGTCCTGGTTTATAGTCCACAGTGAACCCTGGTTTATCGCGGGGGTCACGTTTTATTTCAGCTTTATTTTTTACAATTATAAATTATTACAATCCAATACTGAACTATAGAATGAAACCAAAGATCAAAACCTGCTTTCAGGCCCAAGCATTTGTTTAAGAAATAAAAATATAAACCTTTTCTTACAAATAACTCTGATAGTTTTTAAAAAATAGTGTAAAATAATCATGTTAATAGTGAATAGGAGGTTGGACACTGTGACTCAGGCGTATTTCAGTCCCTCTGACTGAGCCTCTTCGTCCTGACTCCTGTAGCGTCTTTTTCTACTGAAGCTGTGGTGCAGGCGTCTTTTTCCCAGAACGAACCTCAGATTCATTTATTCTGTAAAGGCGCCTACAGCCGCAGAGCTTCTACCTTCAGCAGGTCCAGAAGTTTCTCTTTTTCTGTGATAGTTTCATCTTCCTCGGCCTTTTGCCTTTGTCGTGCAGAACGTTTCCTCCACATTGTGGGTTTTGTCATGGAGAAAATTTGCAAAGGTAAATTTGTTGGGCTGAACAGAGACGAGGCACAGAAACTGTGGACATTGGTCTAAGAGAAAGACCAGTGTGACGACCTCAGCCAATCAGGATTCAGAACACAGTGCACTGGAAAAAAAAAAAAAAAAAGCATTAAAAAAATCCACGAAACAGTGAAGCTGCGAAAGGTGAACCGCGTTATAGCGACGGTTCACTGTACTACTAACTGAAAAAGTGGCTAATGCTAACACCAATGGAACTGTAATGTTATTTCAGAGGGACTTGTTTAACACTACAAACCTCTTGTAGTTTCAGGTAAATCAGCTCTTTTTGGTCAGATTGTGTTAAAACAAAGCTCAGATTAAGTCCAACTTGAGCAACAGAGCAGTGCTTACAGTTAGCGTCACAGCCAGAGGAGCAGAGGATGCAGAGGAAAGTCTGTGGTTTGGAGTAGGCATGGGCAGGATTAGTCGACTAATCGATAATTGATCGTTAAGAATTTCACCGATCACGTTCATGTTTAATGGACAACCTGAATGTAGGTTGTTGTGCGTAGAGTGAAGAGTCGAGGCTGCGTCTGAGTACAAACTCTGGAGTTGCAACTTCACAGTCCCACATCTCGGCTCTGGCTCCTTGGAGATCACTGTTCCACTCTGGGATATTCCGATAGTAACCGGAATACTGCGGCCTGTATACGCAGTACAGTCGTCCCTCGCCATAACAGGGTTCACCTTTCGTGGCCTCTCTGTTTCACAGATTATTTTTAGTGCAGTTTTATTTTTTTTGACAGTGTATGAATGTGCATTGTGTCCTGCGTTCTGATTGGCTAAGGGAGAACCTGCGCATTGTGTCCTGCGTTCTGATTGGCTAAGGGAGAACCTGCGCATTGTGTCCTGCGTTCTGATTGGCTAAGGGAGAACCTGCGCATTGTGTCCTGCGTTCTGATTGGCTAAGGGAGAACCTGCGCATTGTGTCCTGCGTAATCGAAGGTGGCGTGTCTGTTTATTAGAATAAAAAAACAGCGCCAACAACTCCCCATAACTATGTTTTTCACCCCCACGCTCCCCAGTTTAGTTCGCGGCCGAAGTGCACAGAGTGATCCCACTCCTCGCTCCCCGTTTAGATCGCGGAGGGTTTTACAGTAAAAAGCATATATACTAATTAATATTAATTAATAATTAATATAATAATTGTAAAAAATAAAGCTGACTACTTCACGGATTTCACCTATCACGGGTTATTTTTAGAACATAACCCCCGCGATAAACGAGGGACCACTGTATCCCGCTTATTGCAACATAAAGTTAATGCGCAGGCGTCCAAAAGACAAACAAACATGATTTCATTATACGTCTCCAACAACGCGACATACGCACAGAACAGACTCACCGCCCTCTGACGCATCAGTGCACAGAGCTGTTTTTTTTTCAGTGTTTATAGTTTATGCAAATGAACCAGTTTAAGTTTAAATTTAGTTTCTGTAAAACGTAAACAAATGTGCCCAAGCTGCATTAAACACATTCTGATCTCACACGAGCTGATGTGGCTCTGGAGTCGTCATGGTTTATGTTGTAAAGTTGACTTTCGCACCTCATTTGTATTGTATTTTTGTGTTTTCATTGCATTTAAATATCAAATCAAATCAAAATTTATTGGTATAGCGCTTTACAGCATTTTAGTAATGATCAAAGTGCTTTACAGGAGTTAAAAGAACCCAAACAAAATCAGTAAAAACAATAAATAAAATATGAATAAAGGCATAAAACATAAGACATAAATGATAAAAAAAAAAGCGGAAGTGGAATAAATGGGTCTTGAGTTTTTATTTAAAAGGGCAAAATCATTAATAGTACTTAAATAGTAAATATATAAAAGTATAGTGATAATAATGATGATAATTTTATATAAGAACGTTAATGATTCATGGAAAATTTATTGTTTATTTTCCAGACGATTGAAAGTTTAATCGACTGCCCTTCCCTAGTTTGGAGTAATTAACTATTGCGAATTTCACCCAAAACTTCCCAGTTTCCCAGCCCCAAATACAAACTAATTAAACCGGCCTTTGCTTTTCCACTTTCACACTTATTTACCTCGATCCGAGCCTGAAAAACCCACTGAGCTCCCGACAGATCCTCCCCATTAAAAGTCAGCGCAGCGTTCATTTCACTGTAATTATGCGTACGCCGCTAAACAAACATCTTAAATTACCAAACCTGACTTTGTGCGGCGCTCGGTCACGGTCGGGACGTTTCTTACTGATATTTCGAGAAAACTGCTGCTGTGTTTTGCCTAATGCCGCTTTATTCGGCGTGTTGTTCCCAAGCCCCCGGCCTCGCGCCTTTTCTATCCCCAACCGCGCCGAATCAATTGTGGTTAACAAATTAGCCGTGACTTCAGGAGAATGGCGCTCGGACGGGGGAGGGAGGGCCGGTTTCACGCGTTTCAAGGCGGTGCGGCCGAGTCCGGGAGGCGTCTTTTGACCCGCGGAGGTGAGGGGGACCCGGAGACATGACCACTGTGAAATTAAAGCTGAATAAAAGAACCAGGAGCGAGGGGAAAAGCCGATGCCACACACCCAGAAAGGCACTCCGGCGCTGGGTACGGCTCACGGCGCGGTGGGAACATGTCTGGAGGGTCTCTATGGAAACTAAGATCATTATTTCAAACGGGTGAAATAGCTGATTGGACACAGTGTGGGTTAGACATGTAGAATTTGTTAGAAAGTGGACATTTTCGTGACTCAATCTGAATGCTAAGGAGGGCTAAAGATCCCGTGAGGTCCTTTTTCGCATAATTTCACGCTTTTTCAACTCATTTGGCAAGTGTTTCACAGAATAATACATTCAAAGCACAAAACAAAACATAAATAATCATAAAAAAGAGACATTAAAAGAGAGAAAAGAGGGCAGAATGGATTGGGCGGTATCCAAATTTCGATCCCGTTAAACCGTCCTGGGGTTTACGGTTTTACTGTGACTAATTCAGAATTATTTTGTACTGCTCAGAAACAGAGTCGCAGTTTTATATTTGAAGACGAGGCACAAGTTCTGATCAAACCAAACTTTGCGGCGCGTTCGATCGCATCAGCACCAGCGCACGAGCTGTTTTTATCAGCGCTTATACTGTATGCAAATGAGCCATGGGGTTTGAAGTTTGGTTTGTGTAAAACGTAAACAAATACATACATTACACAAGCATATACATACACATAGTAAGTGTTATTTTGACATTTTCCTTTTAGTTTAGTTTATTTTATTATTTATTTGCCTGGAACAATGTACAAAAACATGAATCTCACAAAGAGAAGAGACGCTCTGGACCAGACTCAGCTAAAGCTACTGTCCATCTGCAGTCCCTGGGCAAATGTGCAGGAAACAGGAAAACAAATTTATAGCTAATTTATAAAAATACTCACTTCTGTTCCTGTTTCGTATAAAAATACATTTTCTAAAAGGGTGACTGTACCCAAACTGATCAATAAGAATGAATGAAGATGTAAAAGTGCTTAGAACAGTTATTTCTTCATGTCATCAGCACTGAAACGGAGCAAAGGATCATGGTCTATGTAGTTCCCTTTGTTTTTTTTCGCCATTTCTGCACCAGAACTGTTCATTTAAGCAAAGAGACTTGGGATTTGATATATTGTGATGCTCCACGATATTATTGTGAGACCTTTGACGATGAATGATATGAAATATTCGGACCATTGCCATGACGATTAACAACAAAATATAATAGCTTTTGCATGGGGAAAAGTATGCAATTCAGTGCGTAGTGTTGAAGTGGTGGCAGTTTCGAGCAGAGTTAAGGATTTGATGTGATGGAAGAAGTCAACCTTTGACCACCACATCCTACTACACCGCCTCCAGCACCACATCGGCCTCTCCGACACTGCCCTTCACTGGTTTCACTCCTACCTCACTGACAGGACCAAGCATGTAGTCCTGGGGGATGCTAAATCCCGCCCCCACACTGTTACCTGTGGGGTTCCCCAGGGTTCCGTGCTCGGCCCCACCCTTTTCACCATCTACATGCTCCCCCTTGGGTGTGTCGTCGGCAGGCATGGAATCAACTTCCATTGCTATGCTGACGACACACAGCTCTACCTTAAGGTCACCCCCTCTGCCTCCCTCTCTGCCACTGTTGCCCTCCTTAACTCCTGCCTGGAGGAGATGGGGGCATGGATGAGTCAAAACTTCCTGCAGCTGAATGGCTCAAAAACTGAAGCCATTCAAACCGGCACTTCTCATCAACTTCACTCTTCTCCTGTTACCTCTGTTTCATACTTTGGCCATAGCATTCCCCTCTCTCCCTCTGTTACAAACCTTGGGGTCAAATTTGACCCCCACCTCTCCTTCAGTGATCATGTCACCCACATCTGTAAAACTTCCTTCTTCCACCTCCGTAATATCTCTAAACTTCGCTCTTCACTTTCCCTCCCGGCTGCAGAGAAGCTCGTCCATGCCTTTATCTCCTCCAGGTTGGACTACTGCAACGCACTCCTCATCGGGATCCCTGGCAGGAGCATCCAAAAGCTCCAGTATGTCCAAAACAGCGCTGCCAGGGTCCTGATGAGGGTGCGGAAACATGAGCACATCACCCCCATCCTCCACACCCTCCACTGGCTCCCCGTGCACCTCCGTATAGAATACAAAATCCTCCTGCACACCCACCACTGTCTCCACGGTGATGCCCCCACCTACCTCACAGACCTGCTCACACTACATACCTCAGTCAGGACCCGGTCAGGCCAACAGCACCGTCTGCTCCCGCCCAGGACACGCCTCAAGACCATGGGGGACCGAGCCTTTGAAGCCGCCGCTCCACGACTGTGGAACGCTCTACCTGACCACCTCAGGGCCCCACAGACGGTAGAAGCTTTTAAAAAAGGACTCAAAACCTATCTTTTTAGAAAAGCTTACAACATTTTATGATGTTTTTAATGTTCTTTTTATTGTAGCTTGTGTAGCACTTTGAGATTTGGAATCAAATGTAAAGTGCATTATAAATAAAATTTATTATTATTATTATTATTATTAACCTGCCTGAAGTCGCCCCATCAACCTCCTCATAAACTAAAACCTACACAAAAACTGTGTCAGTTGTTTGTGCTGCAAAAAGTTTAGTTTGTGCTTCTTAAGTTTTGGAGAAATTAACGATTCTTTTACAGGTCAAACTGGGGTCGGCCCCACAGGAAGCTTCAAAATGCTCAAACGCCCCAAATGGAGTCAGTCGTTTGTATTTGGTTTGTGCTGCAAAAAGTTTTGTTTGTGTGATTCTGGTTCTTCAGATATTTGCAGTTTTATTTTCGGCCGATGACGTCGTCCAGATCCTCAGAATGTGAAATAGAGCTCAAAACAGGCAGAAAATTATAGAAAATATTGACAATTGTGACAATTTTCATTTGTGTGACTTTATTTAAAATGATCTAAAATCTAAAATTATTCATTATTATTTCTGCGGTAATTATAGGACGTCATTTCCGCTCAGCTGAAACTCCACAAAACTAGTGGCGATAAACAATCTCAGGCTGTGGAAAAGGCTGTATTATTCTATAAAATATGAATTAAAAGCAAATTACTAAAGACTGAAACAGACTTTTCCACAGCCTCAGATCGTCACTAGTTTTGTGGAGTTTTGCTAAAGTCGCCGCCGTCAGCTGAGCGGAAATGACGTCCTATAATTACCGCAGAAATAATAATTCATAATTTTAGAAATAAACTCGCACAAATGAAACTGTCACAGCACAAAACAGCACAAACCAAATACATACGTTTTCTAATTTTCTTCCTGTTTTGAGCTTTATTTCACATTCTGAGGTTCTGGATGACGTCATCGGGCGAAAATAAAACTGCAAATATCTGAAGAACCAGAATCACACAAACGAAACACAAACGATTGACATAGTTTTTGTGTAGGTTTGTGTTTGACTTCACGCAGGTAAGAAGTCAGAATGTTCCACAGTATGACCTTATTTACAGTATCTCCATGGAGACAAGCGGGGGGATGGTGCTGGGCCAAGTTGCAGGTCAGATCTGTGGGGAGACGACCCTGTTCTCAAAAAGAATGCATGTTTTTTGAGGTATTATCGCCAAAGAAAGCGAATAAACGCGAGATATAATTTAATGCCTTGCTGCGTAACTTTCCTGGCAACGCTGTAACATCTCGACGAGTCAAGCAGACGGAAAAGTCCCGTCGTGCAGCTTTAAGCACAAAAAGCGTCATTTATCTTCCGACTCTTTAGCGCCGTCACATCCCGGGTCCGAACTTAACTCATCTTTATTGACACCAGACGGCGACAATACACACCAGCTGCTTTATTTCTTTTTATTTAAACAACAGAGACACGCTCCGACAGAAACACCGGCCCGTCCGTTTCATTTAGCGCTCGATGATATACGCGACGGGCCGGGAGTCCAGCCCTCCACCACCTGCTCCTGTGTTTAAACAAGTCAGAGTCGGGGTAAAGGGGGAGTCGGCTCATCAGAAAGTACAAAACGGTGCCAAATGCCGAGACACAAGCCGGGAACTTTTCAGAGGGGGTCGTGGGCGGAGTTTTGGGCGAGTGAAAGGAGCGCGGGGGCCAAGGGGGGTCCAAGGGGGGTCCAAGGGGGTCAAGTGGCTGCGATTTTGTTTAGCTAAGCCCTCAATAGATACTTAACACATGCGCACAAAAGAGCAAGTGAGGGGAATACAGATGGAGATAAAGCGCTGCCCCCGGCCCGTCCATCAGCCTTTTGTGCGCTTTACGACGAAGATGAACCGCGTTTGAGCAGTCGGAGTCGGACAATGCGCCTCCGCGACAAAACATAATGAAGTTCCAGCACTCCCTTATTCTCGCGGAGGTCACCGAACGCGTCTTTCGGGGGGTGTTTTTCGCAGTAAATCCCGGCGTTTTGTCCCCGTGGTGTCGGTGCTAATTGAAGCGGGAGCAGATGTAGCGCATAAAGGACGAACGCTAGTGTTAAAAAGCAGAAAAGTGGCGTGAGAAGGGTGAGAATAGAGAATCGATACGGGCGAAATCGGGACAGAATCAGGGTCTGGAGACAAAAAGAAACAGTGCGGTAATTTCACAGATGTTTGTACCAAGTGATACGGGGCTTTGAGCATGAAATTCAGCACGACTGAAACCTAAAAGGGCCTAAAACAAGACCCTGGGGAACATCTTAGTCATGTTCCATGTTTACTAAACCGGAACAAAACCAGAACTAAAACCAGGACCAAACCAGAACAAAACCAAACTAAACCCATACTAAACCAGAACTAAAACCAGTACTAAACCAGGACCAAACCAGGACTAAAACTAGTACTAAACCAGGACCAAACCAGGACGAAAATCAGGACTAAAAGCAGGTCTACACCAGGTCTAAACTAAGTCTAAAACCAGGACTAAAATGAGGACTAAACCAGAACAAAACCAGTACTAAAACTAGTACTAAACTAGGACCAAACCAGGACTAAAATCAGGACTAAAACCAGGTCTAAACTAGGTCTAAACTAAGTCTAAAACCAGGCCTAAACCAGGTCTAAACCAAGTTTAAAACCAAGATTAAACCAGAACTAAACCAGAATTAAAACCAGGACTAAAATCAGGACTAAAACCAGGTCTATACCAGGCCTAAACCAAGTCTAAAACCAGGACTAAACTAGGTCTAAACCAAACTAAAACCAAGACTAAACCAGAACTAAAACCAGAACCAAACCATGACTAATATCAGGACTAAAACCAGGTCTAAACCAGGTCTAAAATGAGGACTAAACCAGAACAAAACAAGTACTAAACCAGAACCAAACCAGGACTAAAATTAGGACTAAACCAGGTCTAAACCAAACTAAAACCAAGACTAAACCAGAACTAAAACCAGGACTAAACCAGAACTAAAACCAGGACTAAACCAGAACAAAACCAGGTCTAAAACCAGGACTAAAATCAGGACTAAAATCAGGACTAAAATCATTACTAAAATCAGGACTAAAACCAGAACTAAACCAGATCTAAACCAGGACTAAGCCAAAACAAAAACAGTACTAAAGCAGGACTAAACCAGGTCTAAACCAGGTCTAAACCAGGTTTAAACCAAACTAAAACCAAGACTAAACCAGGACTAAAACCAGGACTAAACCAGAACAAAACCAGAACTAAAACCAGGACTAAACCAGAACAAAACCATAACTAAAACCAGGGCTAAAACCAGGTCTAAACTAAGTCTAAAACCAGGACTAAACCGAATTTAAAACCAAGATTAAACCAGAACTAAACCAGTACTACAGGCTCAACCCTTGTTCCTTTACTTTGATGTGAAAAGTCGCACTTTCAATTCGGTTTTCTCTGGATTTTAAAAAATATAATAAACACGATTACACTTTTTTTTTTTTTTGAGAACAGAACCTCTGGACCGATCGAAGTCTATATAAAGTTTAAAGCTGCATTATCCCATTTTCAAACCACAAAAACCCCGTTGCTTGCGCTCACAAACAGTCGAGGGCTCTTTCTTTTCGGGTTTGTGATCGTTTTGCAGAGTTTTCTATCACTGGCGGTGCTGAAACACTCAGTTACAACCGGCGAATCCAAATTGAAAGCTCAAAAGCAAAGGTAAAATAAATAAAGCCTGGATGTTTTTCGTGCAGAGCTGAAGTCCACACTGGGATCAGAGCAGCAGATGTGGTGCGAACACGAACATCACACTGAGCTCCTCACAGCGGAAAACCTGAAAAACATGAACCAAACTGAGCCAAAACACCGAGGAAACGGGTCAAACATTAAAAAAACACAACAACAAGGAGCCGGACGTGTTTACAAAGGGAATATTGTCTGTGTGTGCGGCGCTCATTTGAATAAATAATTATAATAACAGCACAGACTGAAATAATCTGACTTACAAATGATCTTTAGTCTTTGTCACACTTATTTTTGTTGTTGTTATGTTCGATTTAACGTTTTTATAAAAGTTAGTATTAACATTAGCGACTACAAAACCTCTCTAAATACGAGGGCGACCAGATTTTCAGAATAAAAAACTATAACATCTCTGGTCTGTGGTGGTTCGTAATCATAAAATTGTGACACGAAGGCGTAATTAAGGAAAATTGTTGCACTCTGCACTAATGTGAGTCAGTAAAGTCACGTTTTCTTTGTGTTTTGGTCGTTTTTAAGCAGCTTTTTCTGTATTTTACCTAAACAAATGACATTTTGTCTTTGACTGGTCAAAGTATTTTAGAATGTCAGTCTTGTTATTCTGTAGAATATCGTGAGTTTTCCCACGATATCACCATAAATATCGTACCGTGAGGTTCAGACTGTGACCGTATCGTATCGTGAGACTTGGATGTCGTTTTTAAGTACAATTTGCCTTAAGAGTCGTATAATCTAAGATATATTTGGTACTTTGGTTTAAAGACTTGAAATGACTTGAAGCTCAAAGCGGACGACTTGGACTCAACTTGGACTTATCGGCCAGTGACTCGAGACTCGACTTTGACTTGACTCATGTTTATGGGCCAGTGGCTCAAGACTCGACTTGGACTTGACTTGGACTTGACTTGGACTTGACTTGGACTTGACTTGGACTTATCGGCCAGTGACTCGAGACTCAACTTGGACTTGACTGGGACTTATGGACCAGTGACTCGAGACTTGAGTTGGACTCGACTTAGGCCATGTACACACGTAGCCGGGTATTTTTAGAACCGAACATTTCCCCCCCTCCGTTTATAAAAATAGTTTTATCCACACCACCTCGTCTTCGAAAAAAATACCTTCCACACATAACCGAACATCTGCGTTTTCAACCACATTCATACACATTCCAAACCTGTAGATGGCGTTATTTCCATTGAGCCCTCACTTCGCCGTCACTTCCGCCTAAACTTAAAGAACAGAAAACAGGGCGCCGAGCTCCTCTGTCTGGACAGACTCAGAGTCAGAATTCTGCTCTCAACACACACACAGCTCTCAAGAAACGACTCCGGTCCATAGTCTGCTTTGGCTTTGGCTTTTGCAGTCGCCTAAACAAATGTCGCACGTTTGACGTCGGGGCAGATTCATATTTTTTGGCGCAGACAGTGACGTTTTAAAACACAAAACCCCAGTTATCTCTGTCCACACAAACACACATAAACGGAGTTTTCAAAAATCTTCACTTTGGCCGGAGTTTTCCCTGAATACTCGTTTGTGATGCGTGTTCGTGTGGACGACAGGTCAAAACGCAGCAAAACATCTTCGGTTTATCAGATCCCCGGATACGTGTGGACAAGGCCTTAGACTTATGGGCCACAGACTTGAGACTCGACTTGGACTTGACTTGGACTTATGGACCACAGACTCAAGACTTGACTTGGACTCGACTTGGAATCGACTTGGACTTGACTTGGACTCAAATTAGACTTGACTTGGACTTATGGGCCAGTAACTTGAGACTTGACTTGGACTTGACTTGGACTTGACTTGGACTTATGGGCCATAGACTTGAGACTCGACTTGGACTCGACTCGTGTTTATGGCCCAGTGACTCGAGACTCTTTTTGACTTCTTGACTCGGACCTGAGGTCAAAGACTTGAGACTTACTTGAGACTCGGTTCCGCCTCTGCTTGTTTCTTTTATTAAATCCCATTAGTCGAATATTGAACTTTAAAACGTCGTCTGGTCCTGATTAGACCTGAACCTGCTGTGCTCAGAGCCAATCAAACACCTGTAATTTAATAAATCTGTGCAGCATTTCAGCTCAAACAAGGACATTTTCATGAGCCGAGGTGACACCGGCTCTAATAGAAGTGGCTTTAAACTAACCATAACCCGAAGTGCGTCAGAACCGTATGGAGTGTTGCATCCTGGCCCAAAACGACATGATTAGAGCCATTATGTGTAATTCACCGCCGCGCTGCCTAAATATAAGAGAAAATACCCCTTATTTCCTGTTATATTTGTCCAAATGGAGGACGCTGGGAGTGAAGTTGGCGTCGTTTGCATGATTCTCGAGGACAAAGCCTCATTAGAGCTTCGGTAACGGGGTTTTTTACGGCAACGGGAGACGCGAGGTCCGACCGTGAGCCACCAGGAGGGGGCGACTGTGTCCTTCAGAACTTCACTTCTGCTCCAAAATCGTACAAAACTGGCAGTTGCTTTCAGAATAAACTCGGAAAATGTTGCTTGTTTGAAGAAAACTGGGGAGAAAAAAAATAAAAAATATGAATGTGATTATGTGGTTTGGAAAATACACGCCGTTTTTTCATGTGGATTAAAGGCGCATTGTGTAGAGACAAGCCATAAACAAGCAGAAAAGTTACATAATGCACCTTTAAATGGACATATAGATGATCTCAAAATCCATGTATTTGCTTTGGATTAACATAAAAATATTAGAAGGAAAAGTTTGACGTCATATGTTTATTTAAAGTTAACATATCTTTATATTTATCTCAGTCTATACTACAAAATTTGTTTTTTGTCCCACTTTAAAAAAAAAATTCCCCCATATTTGCTTGTTTTTTCAATTATTAAAAGTTAACATATCTATATTTATATCAGTCTATACAACAAAATGTATTTTAATTTTTTTTTTCTTTTTTTACTTTTTCAATTATTTATTTTTTTATTTTATATTTTTCCATGTTTCTTTGTTTTTCAAATTTTTCTTACAATTTTTTTTGTTTATTTCAAGTTTTTTTCTTTTTTATATGTCTTTTTTATATGTTGTTTTATATGTTTCCTTGTTTTTAAATTTTTATCATTTTGATTAAAAATTTTTTGTACTTTTGCCATGTTACTTTGGTTTAATTCAAGTGGCCAGTTATTACTAAATTTGACTAAACATTATCAGTTGTATGGAGTATTTAAAGTTAACATAAATCTATATTTATGTCAGTCTGTGCAACAAAATTCCGTTTTCAATTCCTTTTTTTTCTTTTTTTTTCTTTTTTCCCTTGTTTCTTTGTTTTATTGATTTGTATCATTTGTATTTTTACATTTTTTTTTACTTTGACTATGTTATTTTGTTTAAATTCAGTCTTTAATCGTAACTAAACCTGTTCGATTTTGTCTGTTGCGGAGCCGAATCTTTGTCCCTCACATTTTTCCCGTTCCCTCTTCCCAGGCCGCAGCTGAAATAATCCCGTCGCTCGGAGTTTGTGGAGCGACTGAACCCGGCGCCCGCAGCGTTCGCGATGGGAGCGGGATTCCTGGTGCTGCTGGCCCTGCTGCCCCTCGGCATTCTGGGTAAGGCGTGGGCGGAGGGCGGCGAGGACGAGGCGGCGGCGCAGGGACGGCGCAGAGTGAAGCGGGGCTGGGTCTGGAACCAGTTCTTCGTGCTGGAGGAGTACACCGGGCTGGAGCCGCTCTACATCGGGAAAGTAAGACAGGGATTCACGTGCGGAGGCGTCCGGGAAGGAGGGGGGGGGCTCTGCATGTGTGTCTACGGCGGAAAGTGCAGCAGCTTTAACCCTTTTCCTCCCACAGGCATCACCGGTGACTCCGCTGCTTCAGACGACCGTAACGCCTCAATCCGCGCGTATCATTCGTTCACTCGTTTTTCAATATAAAACCAAAAATAAGAAAACGGAAAAAAAACTGTTTTTCTTCATTATTTGTCTCTAAAACCAAAATGAAAAAACGGATTACGATTTTTTCAGTTTTCGATTTTGTGTTTAAATGAAAAATGAAAAAAAAAAAAAAAAAACGGATTACGGTCGTTTCCCGTGTGCGCGGCGTACGGGAACTATCTATACATCACCAAAGCCGGAAAAAGACGTCTGCTACACATCGATTGTCAGTTTTAGCGGCTTTTTAAGAAATATTTTAAAGAATTCAGGTAGATTTTTGTGCAAAATTAAAGAAATGTATCGGCTAATTCCGCTTCACGATGACGATTCCGCGTTTTCCGTCCGTTTTCCGCAATGTCGGAAAGTCATTGGCCCGACTTACAGCAGCACTTACCTTATGTATTGATGACAGGACAGTTTGTCTTTTACGTCCGAGTTGGTGTTGAATACAGAATCTTCTCACCGGCATTTCCCAGGATCTTAATACCGAACTGTCGCGGCGCGTTAGAAATCTCAGCGTGCGTTTTTCCGTCCTCAAAAAGCCGTTTAATCATATGGTAATGATGAGTCCAGAGTCCTCAAGTCCAGAGGCAGTTAGGTTTGTTTTTCTAGGTTCCTAGTAAAGGTTCATTTCCGGTCTACGCAACTTGCTCAAGGATAAAAATTGGACAAAATGGGAAATGGCCTTTCTCCGTTTTTTTCCATTTTTCATTTAAACACAAAATCGAAAACTGAAAAAACAAATCGTTATGCGTTTTCTCATTTTGGTTTTGGAGACAAATAATGAAAAAAAAAAACAGTTTTTTTGTTTTCTTATTTTTTGTTTTATATTGAAAAACAAATGAACGAATGATACACGGATTCTCCGCGCTACTTCGTGCAATTTTAATCATTCAAACTGCCCCTGAAAGCTGTGAAACGGGGCTTGAAAGTTGAAGAAAATCCAATTCCTTTTGGCCTTTTCATTTTATGTCACACAGTTTTAGGTGTTTAATTACATGAGGATGGGAAATACCTGACAGTTCTACTTCTCCTGGAAAAGGGTGTCAATTATTTACTGTATTTTTCAGACTATAATTTTTTAGGGGTTTGGGTGGTTCCTGCGACTTATACTCAGGTGCGACTTATATATTACATTTTTCACACTGACAGCCCAAAGACCAAATATATGAATTGTAAATATGAATCAAAAATGAAAAATGAACAAATGAACGAATGATCGACACGGATTCTTCTCTATTCTGTTGTTTTTATCACTATAATTTCTTTAATTCGCCTTTCAAGAGGAAATGTTGGTTTTTGGCCTCTGATTTTATAAAATAAATTTCCCCCAAAATTTCTTCTCCCTCTTTCCTCTTTCCTCTTCCCTCTTTCCTCTTTCCTCTTTCCTCTTCCCTCTTTCCTCTTTCCTCTTTCCTCTTTCCTCTTTCCTCTCCTCATCTTTTACAAATCTATGAATGCAGCAGGTTTCACTCCTCTCTCCCTCCGTTTTCTTCCTCACTCTCCTCACTCTGTCCTCCTCTCTTCTCCTCTCTTCCTCTCTTCTCCTCTCCTCTTCTCTCTCTTCCTCTCATCTCCTCTCTTCCTCTCATCTCCTCTCTTCTCTCTCTTCCTCTCATCTCTCTTCCTCTCATCTCCTCTCCTCTTCTCTCTCGTCCTCTCATCTCCTCTCTTCCTCTCTTCTCCTCTCCTCTTCTCTCTCTTCCTCTCTTCTCCTCTCTTCCTCTCTTCTCCTCTCCTCTTCTCTCTCTTCCTCTCATCTCCTCTCTTCCTCTCATCTCCTCTCTTCTCTCTCTTCCTCTCATCTCCTCTCTTCCTCTCATCTCCTCTCTTCCTCTCTTCTCCTCTCCTCTTCTCTCTCTTCCTCTCATCTCCTCTCTTCCTCTCTTCTCTCCTCTTCTCTCTATTTCTCTCACTTTCCTCTCTCTCTTCCCCTCTCTTCCTATCTTCTCCACTCTCTCTTCCTCTCTCTCTTCTCCTCTTCTCTTCCTCTCTCTCTTTCTCTCTTTCTCTCTTCCTCTCTTCTCCTCTCTCCCTCTCTTCTCTCTCTAATCCTTTCTCTTCTCCACTTGTTTTATACCTCTATGATTGTCCATCAGCAGGTTTTTCTCCTCCCTCTCTCCTCCCTCTCGCCACCCTCTCTCCTCCCTCTCCTCCCTCTCCTCCCTCTCTCCTCCCTCTCTCCTCCCTCTCCTCCCTCTCTTTTCCCTCTCTCCTCCCTCTCCTCCCTCTCTCCTCCCTCTCCTCCCTCTCTTTCCCTCTCTCCTCCCTCTCCTCCCTCTCTCCTGCCTCTCTCCTCCCTCTCCTCCCTCTCTCCTCCCTCTCTCCTCCCTCTCCTCCCTCTCCTCCCTCTCCTCCCTCTCTCCTCCCTCTCCTCCCTCTCTCCTCCCTCTCTCCTCCCTCTCTCCTCCCTCTCCTCCCTCTCCTCCCTCTGTCCTCCCTCTCCTCCCTCTCTCCTTCCTCTCTCCTCCCTCTCCTCCCTCTCCTCCCTCTCTCCTCCCTCTCTAATCCCCTCGTCTCTCCTCTTGTTTTATCCCTCCGTGATTGCCCATCAGAGCAGGTCTATTTGCACTTGTGGAGTTGGTTCGTGCTCATCCCTCTCTCCCTCCCTCCTCTCCCCCTCTTCTCTGTCTCTCTCTTCTCTCTATCCTTCTCACTTGTGGACTTAGCTTCTCTCTCTCCCCCCCTCTCCTCTCCTCCCTCTTTCTCATCAGAGCAGGTCTATTTGCACTTGTGGAGTTGGTTTGTGCTCATTCCTCTCCTCCCTTCCCTCTTCTCCGTCTTTCTATTTCTCTTTTCTCTCTCTTTCTCACTTGTGGAATCAGCATCTCCCTCCTCCCTCTCTCCTTTCCTCTCTCTCTTTCTCAACAGAGGTTTATTTGCACTTGAGTGCTCGCTCCTCTCTCCTCCCCCTTCTCCCTTTCTCCTCCTCCTCTCTCCTCCTCTCCTCCTCTCCTCCTCCTTCTCCCTTTCTCCTCCTCCTCTCTTCTCCTCTCTCCTCCTCTCCCTTCCTCCTCCTCCTCCTCCTCTCTCCTCCTCTCCCTTCCTCCTCCTCTCCTCCTCTCTCCTCCTCTCCTCCCCCTTCTCCCTTTCTCCTCCTCCTCTCTCCTCCTCTCCCTTCCTCCTCCTCTCCTTCTCTCTCCTCCTCTCCTCCCCCTTCTCCCTTTCTCCTCCTCCTCTCTCCGCCTCTCCCTTCCTCCTCCTCCTCTCCCCCCCTCTCCTCTCCTCCCTCTTTCTCATCAGAGCAGGTCTATTTGCACTTGTGGAGTTGGTTTGTGCTCATTCCTCTCCTCCCTCCCCTCTTCTCCGTCTTTCTATTTCTCTTTTCTCTCTCTTTCTCACTTGTGGAATCAGCATCTCCCTCCTCCCTCTCTCCTTTCCTCTCTCTCTTTCTCAACAGAGGTTTATTTGCACTTGAGTGCTCGCTCCTCTCTCCTCCCCCTTCTCCCTTTCTCCTCCTCCTCTCTCCTCCTCTCCCTTCCTCCTCCTCCTCTCTCCCCCTCTCCTCTCCTCCTCCTCCTCTCTCCTCCTCTCCCTTCCTCCTCCTCTCCTCCTCTCTCCTCCCTCTCTCTTCCCCCCTCCTCTCTTTTTTTATTCATTTATTTGATTGGGTCAGTCCATGTTAATACAGACATGACAAAATGCATGAATGCCCTCTCCCCCTCTCCTCTCCCCCTCTCCTCCTCTCCTCTCCTCCTCTCTCCTCCTCTCTCCTCCTCTCTTTCCTCTCCTCCTCTCCTCTCTCCTCTTTCCTCCTCTCCTTTCTCCTCCTCTTCTCTCTCTCCTCTTTCCTCCTCTCTCCTCTCTCCAATTTCCTCCTCTCTTCTCTCCCTCCTCCTCCTCTCTCCTCCTCTGTCTTCTCTCCCTCCTCTCTCTCCTCCTCTTTTCTCTCTCCTCTCTCCTCTCCCTCCTCTCCTTCTCTCCCTCTCTCTTTTCCTCTTCCTCTTTCTCATTAGACCAGGTCTATTTGCCCTTCAATCCATTCTCTTTCTCTCTCCCTCTCTCTCCCTCTCTCTCCTTTCCCCCCCTCCCTCCCCCCCCTCCCTCCTCTCTCTCTAATCTCCCTCCATCTCTCCTCCTCTCTTCCCTTCTTCCTTCCATCTCTTTCCCCCTCTCCTCTCCTCCCTCTTTCTCATCAGAGCAGGTCTATTTGCACTTGTGGAGTTGGTTTGTGCTCATTCCTCCTCTCCTCTCCTCTCGTCCATCCCTCCCTCCTCTCCTCCTCCTGTCCTCCTCTCCTCTCCTCCTCCTCTCTTCCTCCTCTCCTCCTCCTCTCCTCCCTCATTCTCATCAGAGCAGGTCTATTTGCGCTCGTCGTCCGGGTGCTTGTGGTGATTGGCTTTGCGCTCGTCTCTGCTCTGATTACAGACTCCGTCCACTTACAGGCCCCGTCGCCATAGCGATTAACTATTTAAACCCAAATATCCCACCTTCTGGACGCGAAAAAGTCCTCAAAATGTCCTCAAATACCCAACATCTCTGTAGTTCAGACAGAAACACAAGTGCTGACCTGGGTTCTGGTTCACATCTCCGGGTTTATCCACGTGAAACAAAACCCGGCACAAAGTTCAGGGTCGTCTCTGTCAGGAGAAACAAACAAAACTCTTAATTATTTTTTCACAGTAGCATCAGAAAGTGGTGCTATTTTTCACGCTGGACGTAGCGAACCTGCCCCTCTGGCTCCAGTTCACTTTGTATTGGAAAAGTGTCGTAAACTCGCTTTATAAACTTCCTCCTTTAGAAGCAGAGTCCAGGGGCTTGAACTCTCAAAGATCTGACCATGTTCACTTCTCAAGTCCCCGCGGGCCGTATTATTGATGGTAAATAAACTTCTCCTGCTTAAAGTGGAACTCGGGCCCGAGATCTCACTGTGGCAGTGAGTCTGTCTACTCGAAAACTACACAAAAGACTCGATCGTCGACTCCAGCAACAAGTGAAGATCGACGACTGACGGTGAAGAAGAGAAACTGAAAGTTGTAGAAAGAAAATGGTTCAGGAATGTATTTTTTTAGAGTTTTCAAAAAATATAATTCACTCGTAAATAAATGGGATTAGAAACGTCATCAGTGATCGAGTCTTTAGTTAAGTTTAGTTTTGTTTATTTATTAAAAGGGACAATGCATTTTCATGAACAAATACTTGTAAATATGCCAGATTTAGCCCAAAAGCGACTTTACATCTTCAGTCCCAGGTCGCAGGGCAAAGAGATCGAAATAACATAAGATAAGTTCAGAAAATGGACAAACTGTCAGTGACGAGCACAATAAAACACAATCATGACGTACAACATTGACATTTACATAAAAGCAGAACATTAGTGATCACAGATGTGGTTTCAGATTGGAGTCTTTTGTGCTTTGGCCTGTGCAGTGGGAAATCAGCAGAGGGAAGTGTGAGGTGCTTATAAAGATGTTTTCTAACGTTTCCAGACACTAATGAGTGAACCAGGCAGAGCGTTTGGTTTGTTAGACTCGTGGCTGTTGTCAGATGGGTTAAAGTGGTGTTAAGCTTCTTCAGTCTGAAGCAAATTGGTGTTTTACGTGGAAGTTCAGAACTTGCCCCCATCACTACACTAGTTTGTTGCCTTGACAGACTCACTGCCACAGTGAGATCTCCACCGAGGAAACACTGATCTGTGCCATTTTTTGGCTTCTGACAGAATTCCACCACCTCTAGAAACGGACTTGAGCTTCAAATGTGCCGGAGTTCAACTTTAAATACATAATAATTTAAATTACATACATCATGGTGACGTACATGTGAACACAGTAAATATATTGTTTGTATTCTGTATTTATTCAAGAGCATTTTCTCATTTTCTGTCTTTACTTGTTCCATGTGTTGAAGTTGGTGACGGAGAATAAATGTTACACACGATCGTCTTGTAACTCTTCCCTGTTGCTCAGCTTCACTCGGACATGGACAAAGGCGACGGCTCCATCCGCTACATCCTGACAGGAGAGGGCGCCGGCACCACCTTCACCATCGACGACAGCACGGGCGACATCCACGCCGTCCAGCGCCTCGACCGCGAGTTCAAGGCCCAGTACGTGCTGCGCGCCCAGGCCCGGAGCCGGCTGACCGAGCGCCCCCTGGAGCCCGAGTCCGAGTTCATCGTCAAGATCCAGGACATCAACGACAACGAGCCGCGATTCGTGGACGGGCCGTACAGCGCCAGCGTCCCCGAGATGTCCGGGATCGGTGAGGAGGGAGCGGCTTTGTGCACGAGCAGGAAATGAGTCTGAATTTACACAGGAAATACACCCGAGCACAGGGAAATGAGTTTGGTTTAGTTTGAATTTTGAGACAGTTTTACCAGAGGAGAGAGGAGGAGGGAGGAGGAGAGGAGAGAAGGAGGGAGGAGGAGGAAGGAGGAGGGAGGAGGAGAGGAGAGAAGGAGGGAGGAGGAGAGGAGAGAAGGAGGGAGGCAAGAGGAGAGAAGAGAAGGAGGGAGGAGGCGAGAGAAGGATGGAGGAGGAAGAAAGAGGAGAGGAGAGAAGGAGGGAGGAGGAGAGAAATGAGAGGAGAGGAGGAGGAGAGGAGGGAGGAGGTGAGAGGAGAGGAGAGAAGGAGAGAGGAGGAGGCGAGAGAAGGAGGGAGGAGGAAGAGAGGAGAGGAGAGAAGAGAAGGAGGGAGGAGTAGGAGGGAAGGAGGGAGGAGGAAGAGAGGAGAGGAGAGAAGAGAAGGAGGGAGGAGGCGAGAGAAGGATGGAGGAGGAAGAAAGAGGAGAGAAAGAGGGAAGAGAGGAAAGGAGAGAAGGAGGGAGGAGGAAGAGAGGAGAGAAGGAGGGAGGAGGCGAGAGAAGGAGGGAGGAAGAAGAGAGGAGAGGAGAGAAGGAGGGAGGAGGTGAGAAATAAGAGGAGAGGAGAGGAGGAGGCAGGAAGAGAGAAGAAAAGGAGGGAGGAGGAGGCGAGGAGAGGAGAGAAGAAAAGGAGGGAGAAGGCGAGAGAGAAGAGGACAGGAGAGAAGGAGGGAGGAGGAGAGGAGAAAGAGAGAAGGAGGGATGGAGGAGACAGAGAGTGACAGAAAGAAAGAGAAGAGAGAGAAAAAGGGAGAGAAGAGGAGTGGAGGAGGGAGGTGAGGTGTCTTCATGTGTTTTTCACAGATTCATGTCTGACTTGGATATCGTTAAACCTTTAGTTTTTACTCAATTTCATTTTTAAACTTCTTTAACTGTTCTGAATTCAGCTGCTTTAGCTAAACTTTTATCGATTTTACTTTTATCTTATTATTTTTGAATCATGAGCCAAAGTAAAAACTAAAAAGTGGAAAAATGTCAATGCTCCAAAAGTTTCTGCTCACTCTGCAAAAAACCTGTCAGACATAAACACTTAAATCTATCAAAAAATTATTTAAAAGTCATGAAATTATCCGTCCTGCAAAAACTTCATTTTACTTGATAAATTATCTTAATTTAAATAAACGACCTCTGGACGAGAATGAAGCGTCTCAGAACGAGGAAGTCGATAATAAATCTGAAAATAAGATGAACCTGATATAAGACGTGCAGATTTCAGAAGTTAAGCAGGTTCAGCTCTGCCGTTGTGTCCTTAGGCCAGACACTTGATAAAAACATCAGTCTGTAGTAAAGACACTTGATAAAAACATCAGTCTGTAGTAAAGACACTTGATAAAAACATAAGTCTGTAGTAAAGACACTTGATAAAAACATCAGTCTGTAGTAAAGACACTTGATAAAAACATCAGTCTGTAGTAAAGACACTTGATAAAAACATCAGTCTGTAGTAAAGACACTTGATAAAAACATCAGTCTGTAGTAAAGACACTTGATAAAAACATCAGTCTGTAGTAAAGACACTTGATAAAAACATAAGTCTGTAGTAAAGACACTTGATAAAAACATCAGTCTGTAGTAAAGACACTTGATAAAAACATCAGTCTGTAGTAAAGACACTTGATAAAAACATAAGTCTGTAGTAAAGACACTTGATAAAAACATCAGTCTGTAGTAAAGACACTTGATAAAAACATCAGTCTGTAGTAAAGACACTTGATAAAAACATCAGTCTGTAGTAAAGACACTTGATAAAAACATCAGTCTGTAGTAAAGACACTTGATAAAAACATCAGTCTGTAGTAAAGACACTTGATAAAAACATCAGTCTGTAGTAAAGACACTTGATAAAAACATCAGTCTGTAGTAAAGACACTTGATAAAAACATCAGTCTGTAGTAAAGACACTTGATAAAAACATCAGTCTGTAGTAAAGACACTTGATAAAAACATCAGTCTGTAGTAAAGACACTTGATAAAAACATCAGTCTGTAGTAAAGACACTTGATAAAAACATCAGTCTGTAGTAAAGACACTTGATAAAAACATCAGTCTGTAGTAAAGACACTTGATAAAAACATCAGTCTGTAGTAAAGACACTTGATAAAAACATCAGTCTGTAGTAAAGACACTTGATAAAAACATCAGTCTGTAGTAAAGACACTTGATAAAAACATCAGTCTGTAGTAAAGACACTTGATAAAAACATCAGTCTGTAGTAAAGACACTTGATAAAAACATCAGTCTGTAGTAAAGACACTTGATAAAAACATCAGTCTGTAGTAAAGACACTTGATAAAAACATCAGTCTGTAGTAAAGACACTTGATAAAAACATCAGTCTGTAGTAAAGACACTTGATAAAAACATCAGTCTGTAGTAAAGACACTTGATAAAAACATCAGTCTGTAGTAAAGACACTTGATAAAAACATCAGTCTGTAGTAAAGACACTTGATAAAAACATCAGTCTGTAGTAAAGACACTTGATAAAAACATCAGTCTGTAGTAAAGACACTTGATAAAAACATCAGTCTGTAGTAAAGACACTTGATAAAAACATCAGTCTGTAGTAAAGACACTTGATAAAAACATCAGTCTGTAGTAAAGACACTTGATAAAAACATCAGTCTGTAGTAAAGACACTTGATAAAAACATCAGTCTGTAGTAAAGACACTTGATAAAAACATCAGTCTGTAGTAAAGACACTTGATAAAAACATCAGTCTGTAGTAAAGACACTTGATAAAAACATCAGTCTGTAGTAAAGACACTTGATAAAAACATCAGTCTGTAGTAAAGACACTTGATAAAAACATCAGTCTGTAGTAAAGACACTTGATAAAAACATCAGTCTGTAGTAAAGACACTTGATAAAAACATCAGTCTGTAGTAAAGACACTTGATAAAAACATCAGTCTGTAGTAAAGACACTTGATAAAAACATAAGTCTGTAGTAAAGACACTTGATAAAAACATCAGTCTGTAGTAAAGACACTTGATAAAAACATCAGTCTGTAGTAAAGACACTTGATAAAAACATCAGTCTGTAGTAAAGACACTTGATAAAAACATCAGTCTGTAGTAAAGACACTTGATAAAAACATCAGTCTGTAGTAAAGACACTTGATAAAAACATAAGTCTGTAGTAAAGACACTTGATAAAAACATCAGTCTGTAGTAAAGACACTTGATAAAAACATCAGTCTGTAGTAAAGACACTTGATAAAAACATCAGTCTGTAGTAAAGACACTTGATAAAAACATCAGTCTGTAGTAAAGACACTTGATAAAAACATAAGTCTGTAGTAAAGACACTTGATAAAAACATAAGTCTGTAGTAAAGACACTTGATAAAAACATCAGTCTGTAGTAAAGACACTTGATAAAAACATCAGTCTGTAGTAAAGACACTTGATAAAAACATCAGTCTGTAGTAAAGACACTTGATAAAAACATCAGTCTGTAGTAAAGACACTTGATAAAAACATCAGTCTGTAGTAAAGACACTTGATAAAAACATCAGTCTGTAGTAAAGACACTTGATAAAAACATCAGTCTGTAGTAAAGACACTTGATAAAAACATCAGTCTGTAGTAAAGACACTTGATAAAAACATCAGTCTGTAGTAAAGACACTTGATAAAAACATCAGTCTGTAGTAAAGACACTTGATAAAAACATCAGTCTGTAGTAAAGACACTTGATAAAAACATCAGTCTGTAGTAAAGACACTTGATAAAAACATCAGTCTGTAGTAAAGACACTTGATAAAAACATCAGTCTGTAGTAAAGACACTTGATAAAAACATCAGTCTGTAGTAAAGACACTTGATAAAACATCAGTCTGTAGTAAAAACATCAGTCTGTAGTAAAGACACTTGATAAAACATCAGTCTGTAGTAAAGACACTTGATAAAAACATCAGTCTGTAGTAAAGACACTTGATAAAAACATCAGTCTGTAGTAAAGACACTTGATAAAAACATCAGTCTGTAGTAAAGACACTTGATAAAAACATAAGTCTGTAGTAAAGACACTTGATAAAAACATCAGTCTGTAGTAAAGACACTTGATAAAAACATCAGTCTGTAGTAAAGACACTTGATAAAAACATCAGTCTGTAGTAAAGACACTTGATAAAAACATCAGTCTGTAGTAAAGACACTTGATAAAAACATCAGTCTGTAGTAAAGACACTTGATAAAAACATCAGTCTGTAGTAAAGACACTTGATAAAAACATCAGTCTGTAGTAAAGACACTTGATAAAAACATCAGTCTGTAGTAAAGACACTTGATAAAAACATCAGTCTGTAGTAAAGACACTTGATAAAAACATCAGTCTGTAGTAAAGACACTTGATAAAAACATCAGTCTGTAGTAAAGACACTTGATAAAAACATCAGTCTGTAGTAAAGACACTTGATAAAAACATAAGTCTGTAGTAAAGACACTTGATAAAAACATCAGTCTGTAGTAAAGACACTTGATAAAAACATCAGTCTGTAGTAAAGACACTTGATAAAAACATCAGTCTGTAGTAAAGACACTTGATAAAAACATCAGTCTGTAGTAAAGACACTTGATAAAAACATCAGTCTGTAGTAAAGACACTTGATAAAAACATCAGTCTGTAGTAAAGACACTTGATAAAAACATCAGTCTGTAGTAAAGACACTTGATAAAAACATAAGTCTGTAGTAAAGACACTTGATAAAAACATAAGTCTGTAGTAAAGACACTTGATAAAAACATCAGTCTGTAGTAAAGACACTTGATAAAAACATCAGTCTGTAGTAAAGACACTTGATAAAAACATCAGTCTGTAGTAAAGACACTTGATAAAAACATAAGTCTGTAGTAAAGACACTTGATAAAAACATCAGTCTGTAGTAAAGACACTTGATAAAAACATCAGTCTGTAGTAAAGACACTTGATAAAAACATCAGTCTGTAGTAAAGACACTTGATAAAAACATAAGTCTGTAGTAAAGACACTTGATAAAAACATCAGTCTGTAGTAAAGACACTTGATAAAAACATCAGTCTGTAGTAAAGACACTTGATAAAAACATCAGTCTGTAGTAAAGACACTTGATAAAAACATCAGTCTGTAGTAAAGACACTTGATAAAAACATCAGTCTGTAGTAAAGACACTTGATAAAAACATCAGTCTGTAGTAAAGACACTTGATAAAAACATAAGTCTGTAGTAAAGACACTTGATAAAAACATCAGTCTGTAGTAAAGACACTTGATAAAAACATCAGTCTGTAGTAAAGACACTTGATAAAAACATCAGTCTGTAGTAAAGACACTTGATAAAAACATCAGTCTGTAGTAAAGACACTTGATAAAAACATAAGTCTGTAGTAAAGACACTTGATAAAAACATAAGTCTGTAGTAGTTCCTTGTTGCTGCTCCTCAGGGACGTCTGTGATCCAGGTGACGGCCACAGACGCAGACGACCCCACGTACGGGAACAGCGCTCGGGTGGTGTACAGTGTGTTAGAGGGACAGCCCTACTTCTCTGTGGACGCCAAGACCGGTGAGGACCCACTGCAGGGCCTTTTCTACACTTTCTGACCAATAATGACACGTCTGCTCTTGTATATTGAACATGATATTTATGTGAAGTATTTATCTTTATATTTAAATCATTACGTGACGTCTTTACATTTGTGCGGAGCGTGAGATTGACGGACGGAGCGATTTACCTCAGTCACGTTCCTCCCCTCACCTGTGGTCCTGAGCGAAGAAATGAGTTTCCTCTGCAGAGGCCGGGCGCTCCCTTAGAGAGAGGGGGAGGAGCTCGGAGTAGAGCCGCTGCTCCTCCACGTGGAGAGGAGCAGCGGAGGGGAGGAGCATCTGTTCTGGGCCTGGGAACACCTCAGGGTCCAGGAGGAGCTGGAGGAAGTGAACTCTACATTTGTCGCCGAATTTGCACCGATTTTTGTCACCCGACAAGTAGGAGATGAAACAGTGACGGTCAATGCGAAAATAAATACATGTGTAAAAAATCTGTGGGACAGTGAACCGTCACTTCACCTTTCGCGGCTTCGCTGTTTTGTGGAATTTTTATGCTTTTTTTTCCCAGTGCATTGTGTTCTGAATCCTGATTGGCTGAGGTCGTCTAGAAAAGTCACATTGGTCTTTCTCTTAGACCAGTGTCCACAGTTTCTGTGCCTTGTCTCTGTTCAGCCCGACAAATTTACCTTTGCAAATTTTCTCCATGACAAAACCCACAATGTGGAGGAAACGTTCTGCACGACAAAGGCAAAAGGCCGAGGAAGATGAAACTATCACAGAAAAAGAGAAACTTCTGGACCTGCTGAAGGTAGAAGCTCTGCGGCTGTAGGCGCCTTTACAGAATAAATGAATCTGAGGTTCGTTCTGGGAAAAAGACGCTACAGGAGTCAGGACGAAGAGGCTCAGTCAGAGGGACTGAAATACGCCTGAGGCACAATGTCCAACCTCCTATTCACTATTAACATGATTATTTTACACTATTTTAAAAAACTATCAGAGTTATTTGAAAGAAAAGGTTTATATTTTTATTTCTTAAACAAATGCTTGGGCCTGAAAACAGGTTTTGATCTTTGGTTTCATTCTATAGTTCAGTATTGGATTGTATAATAATTGTAAAAAATAAAGCTGATACTTCACAGATTTCGCCTGTCGCGGGTTCTTTTTGGAACGTGACCCCGGCGATAAACCAGGGGTCACTGTATTTCCAATTAAAACCACTAGTAACAATAAACAAATATGTCCTGGGAATTCGGGTGTTGTTATAGTTTTGTAGATGGTTGTGCCGACCCAGCCCTGGGCCCCGGGCCCTGGGCCCCCAGCCCCGCTGCTGTCAGGAGCGATAATGTGGCCCCCAGAGAAAAAAGTTTGGTGCTGCTGTACTGTAACACCCCCGCACCAGCAGGGGGCGCGACTGTAACACCCCCGCACCAGCAGGGGGCGCTGTGCTCTGCTCTGTCGTAGCCGCTAGTCTCACTGTAGCAGCAGTGTGAAAGTTTAAATGAGCAGATCTTCTTCGAATGGACTTAAATTACACAAAAAGTCGTGCCACCTGATGACATCATGGAGTGGAGCCAAGTGTTGTGAGCTCTGGAGACCAAAACTCCACAGCTCCTGGTCTGTAGAAACTCCATTATCATGTGATTAATCAAAAAAATCTGTAAACAGCGTAAAAACAAAGCCGTCGTTGTTGGATTTTCTGGATTCATTGAGTCTGGTTGGGGACAATGGCCCCTCAGACTCGCCTAAAGACCTATTATGGGGTGTTTGCGCTGGTTACCGTGGTTACTGTGGCATTCCTGAGCGTGTTGTGCTCCTGGCCTGATCCTACTGACCTGAAATCCACAAACACTCTGCAGTGTTTTTGAGTTTCATTTTCAGTATATTGTGGTTTCCTCTGTTTTTGCTCTGTTTTTGTGATTTATTCAGCTGATATTGTGTTTTTCTCTGTTTTAGTGTTTTATTTAGCTGATGTGGTGTTTTTCTCTGTTTCAGTGTTTTATTCAGCTGATGTTGTGTTTTTCTCTGTTTCAGTGTTTTATTCAGCTGATTTTTGTTCGTCTGTGCAGGCGTGGTGCGAGTGTCTCTGGCCGACATGGACCGGGAGACTCGGGAGAATTACACGGTGGTGATCCAGGCCAAAGACATGGGGGGGCAGCTGGGGGGACTCGCAGGGACGACAACCGTGGACGTCAGGCTGAGCGACATCAACGACAACCCCCCCGTGTTCGACCAGAGTGAGTACGGACCGGGTTAGACCGGGTTTAGACCGGGTTAGACCGGGTTAGACCCGGTTAGACCGGGTTTAGACCGGGTGAGACCGGGTTTAGACCAGGTGAGACCGGGTTAGGCCGGGTTAGGCCGGGTTTAGACCCGGTGAGACCAGGTTTAGACCGGGTTAGACTGGGTTTAGACCACTTTAGACTGGGTTTAGACCGGGTTAGACCGGGTTTTGTCCAGGTGTAGTCCTGGTTTACTCCTGGTTTAGTTTTGTTTTAGTCCTGGTTTAGTCCTGGTTTAGTCCTGGTTTAGTCCTGGTTTAGTCCTGGTTCAGTCCTGGTTCAGTCCTGGTTTAGTCCTGGTTCAGTCCTGGTTTAGTCCTGGTTCAGTCCTGGTTTAGTCCTGGTTTAGTCCTGGTTTAGTCCTGGTTTAGTCCTGGTTTAGTCCTGGTTCAGTCCTGGTTCAGTCCTGGTTCAGTCCTGGTTTAGTCCTGGTTCAGTCCTGGTTTCGACCTGGTTTAGTCCTGGTTTAGTCCTGGTTTAGTCCTGGTTTAGTCCTGGTTCAGTCCTGGTTTAGTCCTGGTTTAGTCCTGGTTCAGTCCTGGTTCAGTCCTGGTTTAGTCCTGGTTTAGTCCTGGTTTAGTCCTGGTTTAGTCCTGGTTCAGTCCTGGTTTAGTCCTGGTTTAGTCCTGGTTTAGTCCTGGTTTAGTCCTGGTTTAGTCCTGGTTCAGTCCTGGTTCAGTCCTGGTTTAGTCCTGGTTTAGTCCTGGTTTAGTCCTCCCAGTTCAGGATGAACAGATCTCGTCACAGAAATGATGAAGGGGAAAAACATTTTTATCGTTTTATTTTTGTAGATTTGTAATAAAACAGAGACTCGAGCTTCAGAATCAAACGTTTGAGCGTCAGAGTGAGAGAAGGACTGACGTTCACATCATCCTCCTCTCCTCCCTCTGCTCTGTCCATCCCCATTAAAGACAAGAGCGAGGAGAGATGGTGTGATGTGCAGAGGAGAGGAGAGAGGAGAGGAGAGAGGAGAGGAGAAGAGAGGAGAGGAGAGAGGAGAGGAGAGGAGAGAGGAGAGAGGAAAAGAGAGGAGAGGAGAGAGGAGAGAGGAGAGAGGAGAGGAGAGAGGAGAGAGGAGAGAGGAGAGGAGAGAGGAGAGGAGAGAGGAGGAGAGGAGAGAGGAGAGGAGAGGAGAGAGGAGAGGAGAGGAGGGAGAGAGGAGAGAGGAGAGGAGCGGAGAGAGGGTTGAGAGAGGAGAGAGGAGAGGAGAGAGAGAAAGAGAAGGAGACAGAAAGGAAGGAGGGACAAGAGAACAGAGAGGAGGAGAGAAGGATGGAGAGAGGGAGAAAAGGAGGAGGGAGAGGAGAACAGAGGAGGGAGGGAGAGGAAGGAAGAGTGGTGGAGGAGAGGGGGAGGAGGTATAGAATGAACAGAGGATGGAGGGAAGGAGAGAGAAAAAAGAGTGAGGGAAGAGGGAGGAGAGGAGGAGCGTGAGGAAGGAGGGACAGGAACGGAGGAGAGAGAGAAGGGGGAGAAGGAAAGAGGACGGGGAGGAGAATAGAGGAGAGGGGGAGGAAGGACAGAGAAAGAGAAGGAGGGACAAGAGAACAGAGAGGAGGAGAGAAGGATGGAGAGAGGGAGAAAAGGAGGAGGGAGGGAGGGAGGGACAGGAACAGAGGAGAGAGAGAAGGGGGAGAAGGAAAGAGGACGGGGAGGAGAATAGAGGAGAGGGGGAGGAAGGACAGGAAAACCGAAGAGGGAGGGAAAGAGGGAGGGACAGGAGATAAAAGGAGAGAGGGAAGGAGGGGAGGAGAGAGCGAGAGAAGGAGGTACAGGAGAAAAGAGGAGAGAGGAAGGGAGTGGAGGAGGAGGAAGGGTGGTAGAGAAGAGAGAGGGAGAGAGGAAAGGGGGAGGAGGGACAGGAGAACAGAGGAGAGAATGAGAGAAGGGAGAAAGGATATAGGAAGAAGAGGGTTAGATGATAACAGAAAGAAGAAGGGAAAGACGAGCAGAGGGATGGAGAGGGACGGAGAGAGAGAAGTTAAAGAGAGAAAACAGACAAAAACAGAGAAGAGAGGAGAAAGTAACGAGAAGACAGGAGAGAGAGGAGAGAGTGAAAGATCAAGCGTGACAAGGCGATATAGAAGAGAGGGAGAGAACAGAGGAGAAGAAAGAGGAAAAGAGGGAAGAGAGAGGAGGGTAAAGGAAGAACCAGAGCTGTGTCGGCTGTCAGGGGAGAGGCGGAGCGCTCCGGCCCGTCGGGAGAGCCTCAGAGTGGGATTCTGTCACCTCCACACCAGGGCCACACTCTGGATCAAACCACAGAGAGAAAACTGATGAAGAACAGAGCAGAGAGGGAGGAGAAAAGAGGGAGATGGGGGAAAAAGAGGAGAGAAAGACGAGGAGGGAGGCTGAGATGGGAGAACGTGGAGAGACAGCACCATCTAGTGGACAGGGGGTGTAACTCCAGGGGGTTTAACGTTCACGTTGATGATAGTACTGACAGTCCAGGACTTGACTTTACAACTGTTATAGGAAACACTGGTTTCACTCAACATGTAACTGAACCACACACAGTCACACACTGGACCTGGTTTTAGCCGATGGTGGTGACATTGGTCAGCTCAGTGTTTCCCTCCCTTCATCTCAGGTCATTCTCTGATCACCTTTCAGCTCATTCTTGAGGGCTTCACCGCGCCAATAAATACAACTCAGAATAAAAGATCATTAAATGATCAATCTGTAGGAGAGTTTAAGGACAAAATTCAGCCAATATTCAGCTCTCCAGTCGTGGCCAAAAGTTTTAAGAATGACACAAATATTACATTTTCATTGTTTTTAGGTGTTTTCTCACGTTTTTTTATGGTTTACTGAAGTATAATTACAGGCATTTCATGAGCATCAAAAGCTTTTATTGACAATTACACTGAGTTCATGCACCAAGTCAGTATTTGCAGTGTTGACTCTTCTTTTTCAAGACCTCTGCAGTTCTTCCTGGCATCAACTTCTGGACCAAATCGTGACTGACGGCCTTGGGGAATTTATAGGTTTTTGTTTGTCCACCCGCCTCTTGAGGATTAATCACAAATTCTCAATGGGATTAAGATCTGGGGAGTTTTGTGGCCATGGACCTAAAATCTTTGTTTTGTTCCCCGAGCCATTTAGTCATTACGTTTGCTTTATGGTGAGGTCCATCCTGCTGGAAAAGGCTTTGTTCATCACCAAACTGCTCTTGGATGGTTGGGAAAAGTTGCTCTCGGAGGACGTTCTGGTACCAAAATGAATATTTGTGTCATTCTCAAAACTTTTGGCCACGACTCTATGCTGAGTGTGAAGGAAGCAGCTCCCACAGCTCCAGTCCCACAGTTACCGATCAGTTTGTTGACAGGGCAATGCTCTCATTAAAAACAGTTCTAGACAAAGTAGCTGCAACCTGTAGGAACCTTGAGTTTGCTTCACACCCGCAGAGAATGTCGAGATCACCTGGGAAGAAAAACAACAGCGTGATCTATCTTTAGATGTTGTTCGACACGAAATAAAGAAGATAAACGGTAGACGGTAAAGAAGAAGAACTCACTGTATTACAAAACAAGTCTGTATGTATTATTACTGACCTGAAACCCAGTAATACTTTGTTTTTCCGCCAAAAAAATGAGCTTGACCGTGTTTGATATCTGTACCGACAGCAGACCAAATTCAGAGGAATGTTCTCCAGCGTTTGACCTTTTGTGGCGTCGCCTCTGTCCAGGGCTGTACCAGATGTCTGTGCCCGAGTCGGCTCCCCGGGGCACCGTGGTGGGCAGGATCTGGGCGCGGGACCGGGACCTCGGGGTGAACGCCCACATGAGCTACGCCATCGTGGACGGAGACGGACGAGACACGTTTGAGATCAGCACCGACCCCACCAGCGTGTTCGGGGTCATCACCGTCAAGAGGGTACGAGCTCATACTGGAAATGTGTATACAGGCCACGGTTACATGAGAGCTTTAATTCTGCTTTAAAACGTCCATGGAAACACTTAAATCTAATGAAAATGATTATTCAGAGTTATCTTTAAGCCTGAAGTAAGTGGAGGTTTATTCCGATTTTAAAGCCGAATGAATTTCTTCCTGGATCATGTAAACGTTTCTTCTTCTAAATAATCCCGGTGGTTGGTGCTCGTTGGCTCGTCCTTCGATCCGGCTCCTCCAGTCGTCTCTTGGGACTTTCCTCCACGTCTCTTTGGATTTGTGAGCGGGATGTGGGAGTGGGCTGAGGTGTGGCAGCCTCAGACTCAGTTTGTCTTCTTCCTCCTTCTCCCACACTCTTCCCTTCTCCTCTTCAGCTCACAGACGTAAAGCGTGAGGAGAGAATTCTCCAGCTGCTGCTTCATTATCATCGGAACGGCCGCGGGAAAAGTTTGGGTCGTGTTTGTGTCGGCGGCGAAACGACAAACCGAGATGACGGAAAAGCCGGGAGCAGCTGAAGTGTGGGTTTTCTTCCCAAAGACGGAAATTTGTGTATTTGTGTCGCTGTCCAATCAGAACCTTCCCCACCCTCAGACACTGAGAGGGATTAAATAAAGACCATTTAACGTGCTTTCCATGGAAACGAAGGAGAATATTTTAATTCAGAACAATTAATTTGGAATTTAAAAACATCATGTAAACGTGGCCACTGTGAACTGAATTTGACGAGGAAACAACATTCTTCTTCTAACAGGGTTTAAAACTCATCAGTCGTTTCGTTTTCGGCTTAAACCATTTTTAATTTAAAGGTGCATAAAGGCGTGTAACTTTTCTGGAGATGTCGACTTGAATGTTCCACAGTACAGCATTACATTTATTTATCTCTATGGAAACGGCCGGCGACGCTACGGGGCCAAATTACACGTCAGATCTACGGAGATAGTACGAGTTTTTAGGTCGATAACAGCCCATGTTATTGAGTAAATGCAAGATGGATATGTTTAATGCCATTGCGGGACAAAGCAACAACATCTCCATGGAAAAGTGACACAGTGCACCTTTAGGAACTAACTCAGTCCAAAGTTAAGGTGTTTTGTTGTGTTTTCATTTGGTTCTTTCAGCCGTTGGACTTTGAGGCGAAGCGCAGTTACACTCTGAAGGTGGAGGGGGCCAACACAGAGCGGGGCCCCGGGCACAGCGCTCCTTTCACGGACGTCACCATCGTCCACGTGAGCATCGAGGACGTGGACGAGCCCCCGGTGTTCCAGCTCAGCTCTTACCTCCTGGAGCTGCCCGAGGACGCCGAGGTCGGGACTGTGATCAGGACCCTGCAGGCCCGAGACCCAGACGCAGCCAACAACACGGTCAGGTGAGCAGAGGGGAAGGACTACAAGTATGGAGGGCGGAAAGAGTTAGAACTACAAGTATGGAGGTCAGGAGGGTTAGAACTACAAGTATGGACGTCAGAAAGGGTTAGAACTACAAGTATGGAGGTCAGAAAGAGAACTACAATTTTGGAAGTCAGAGAGCATTGAAACTACAAGTATGGAGGTCAGGAAGGGTAAGAACTACAAGTATGGAGGTCAGAGAGCATTAAAACTACAACTATGGAGGTCAGGAAGAGTCAGAACTACAAGTATGGAAGTCAGAGAGCATTAAAACTACAAGTATAGAGGTCAGGAAGGGTCAGAACTACAAGTATGGAGGTCAGGGAGGGTCAGAACTACACATATGGAGTTCAGAAAGAGTTAGAACTACAAGTATGTAGGTCAGAGAGCATTAAAACTACAAGTATAGAGGTCAGAGAGGGTTAAAATGACAAGTATGGAATTCAAAGAGTATTAAAACTACAAGTATGGAAGTCAAAGAGTGTTAAAACTACAAGTATGGAGGTCAGGGAGGGTAAGAACTACAAGTATAGACGCCAGAAAGCATTAAAACTACAAATACAGAGGTCAGAGAGAGGAAAAACTACAAATATGGAAGTCAAAAAGGGGAAAACTACAAATATGGAGGTCAGGACAGTGCAAGCCAGATGCCGCATTCTGTTAAATGTCGGTAGTGGATAAATCCGAGTTATTTCTCCTGGCATCCGTTGTAAATATGTTCTGTTGCAACAGTCGGGGAAAGTTTAATGTCCAACCGAACTAGCCCGAGTTTGTGTTTGGTTCCATTGCACTTTCTCGAGGTGGAGTTTGGTTTTCACAAAACACAAAAGAATGCGCCAATAGTCAGGTGAGCAGAGGACTACAAGTGTGGGGAGGTAAAACTACAAATATGGGGGTCAGGGATGGTCAGAACTACAACGCAGCCAACAGTACGGTCAGGGGAGCAGAGGACTACAAGTATGGGCGGTAAAACTACAAGTATGGAGGTTGGAGAGGGTAAAAAAAATCAAAGTACAATAGCTTCAGAGGAGATAAACTACAACTAAGGAGGTAAAAAAAATGTAAAAACTACAAGTGTGGTGGTCAAAGGTCACAGTGAAAGTTATGTATGCAGCTGCGGTTCTCTGAAAACTCAAAACTGCAACTATTGTCATGTTTTTTTTTGTTTTTTTTTTAATATAACTTTGTGTCTTGATTCATGGTTCAGTCTCAAATCACTGAACACACTTTTAACTAATTACTTCTCTTGGTGAGGATGGTGTTTTTAATATTGTAGTCTTTATTTTCACCAGCAGAGGGCAGTACAGTGACATGACTTCACAAACACAACACCGTACGACAGATCAGCCGTTTACTGTTTACTTTAATAAAATAAAAATCCACTCATTTAAACTCCCAAACCCGTGGATATTTCACATGAGCAGATGTGGCACCTCTGGCCTCCCTGAGCGAATCGGCAGCTCCTCGTTAGCGTCTCCGTTTGCAGCAGAGACGTCAGGACTCAAACAGGGCCATTAATCACCAGAGGATTCAGTCCCGCCACAGTCCCAGAGGAGCCGGAGCTACAGGAGCCCGGAGGAGACACAAAGACTAATGAGTTAAAGCGAGATTCAGGCGGAATTTTGACTGAGAAATGTTAAATGTGTGTTTTAGTATCTAGCTCAGAAAATACAAATATATGAAAGACTCAACTACGGTAAAAGCAAGACTGAACCAAGACTAAACCAGTATTAAAACCAGGACTAAACCAGGACTAAACCAAGATTAAACCAGGTCTATCTCAGGACTGAACCAGGACTAAACCAGAAAAGAATGAGTCCAAGTACATCTAAACCAAATCAGAACTAATTCAAACCTTAACCAGGATTAAATCTGATCTCACTTATAAAGTCACTTCTAAATCAGGTCTAAACCAAATGTAAACTAGGTCTAAACCAGGACTAAACCAGGACTAAACCAGGTCTAAACCAGGTTTAAACCAGGTCTAAACCAGGACTAAACCAGGACTAAACCAAGATTAAACCAGGACTAAACTAGTACTGCATCAGGACTAAACCAAGACTAAACTAGGACGGTATCAGGACTAAATCAAATGTAAACTAGGTCTCAGCCAATGTCTAAATCAGGTCTAAACCAGGTCTAAACCAGGTCTAAACAAGGACTAGACCAAGATTAAACCAGGACTAAACTAGGACTGCATCAGGACTAAACCAGGACTTGACCAAACCAAGTTCAAACCAGGACTAACAGAGGATTTAACTAGAAGTGAACGAGGTCTGTGTAATGACTAAACCAGGCCTAAACCAAGACTAATCCAGGCCTAAACCAGGTCTAAACCAAGACTAAACCAGGCTTAACCACGCCTAAACCAAGACTAAACCAAGACTAAACCAGGCTTAACCACGCCTAAACCAAGACTAAACCAGGACTAAACCAGGGCTTGACCAGACCCATTTGAAACCAGGACTAACACAGGACTGAATCGAGCCTGAACCAGGACTAAACCAAGTCCAAATCAAGTCCTCATAAGGTCTAAACTGGAACTAAACCAAGTCTAAATCAGAACAAAACCACAAATATACCAGGTCTAAACCAGGTCTAAACCAGGTCTAAACAAATCCAAAGTATGTTAAAACTAGGACTTACACTGGTGCCTAAATGCTTAAATATTAAAATAAATACAAATAAAAATTTTAAGCTCCTGACACGTTTTAAACGGCCTCGTGTCGACAAAGTGAAAGTGTGTAATCCTTTTCCACAAAGTCCACGGGGTCCGAGCGTGTTTCAGGGAGATAAGAGGCGTCTGCTGAGTCCGTCCCCTCAGCCAGAAGGTCCTGGGTTAGATTCCTCCTCACACACTCAGAGAAAATCAAATAAAATATAGAAAAAAGTCATATATAAAGTCAAGGATATAGGGATGTAGGGAGTATTATCTGTCCCATAAGGGTAAGCACGGTATAAATGTAGTCCAGTATGTCTCACAGTTACCGTTACTTCATTTTCGTGTACTCTGTGTGTACTTTCGTGTACTCAGGTACTCCATAGACAAAGGCAGCGACCTGGAGAAGTTCTTCTACATCGAGCTGACCACAGGAGCCCTGATGACCGTGAGGAGCCTGGACCGCGAGGAGGTCGGGTGGCACAACATCACCGTGCTCGCCATGGAGATGAGTACGTGCACACGAAACACGCCGAAATACGTACAAGACGAATACGAATCCAATCTTTACCCTGCAAAATCAGAACAATCACATTGGCAACTTATAAGGAACCAACCAATGCATTATTTATATATTTTACGGTTTAGTCGACCTTTACACTTTGAAAATCATGCTCAAAGTAAACACAATCTCTTGCCAAAATCATTACAGAATATGTTCAAAATCCAAAATAAACCAATATGAGCCAGGTACGGCCATGACATAGAACTACAAGTATGGAAGGCAGAGAGGGTCAGAACTACAAGTACGGAGGTCTGGGAGAGTCAGAACTACAAGTATGAAGAACTGAGAGGGCCAAAACACAAAGTACAGAGCCTCAGCTGGGATAGAACTACAAGTATGGCGGGCAGAGAGGGTCAGAACTACAAGTATGGAGGTCAGAGGAGACTAAAACTCAAAGTATTGAGCCTCAGATGGGACAGAACTACAAGTATGGCAGGCAGAGAGGGTTAGAATTACAAGTATGGAGGTGAAGGAGGGGGAAAAAACTACAAGTATGAAGGTCAGAGGAGGCCAAAACCCAAAGTATGGAGCCTCAGATGGGATAGAACTACAAATATGGTGGGCAGAGAGGGTTAGAGCTACAAATATGAAAGTCAAGGAGGGTCAGAACTACAAATACGGAGGTCAAGGAGGGGGGAAAACTACAAATATGAAGGTCAGAGGAGGCCAAAACTCAACGTATGGACCCTCAGACAAGACAGAACTACAAATATGGTGGGCAGAGAGAGTCAGAACTACAAATATGGAGGTCTGGGAGGAACTCAAAATCCAATACCATCAGAGAAGATAAACTACAAGTGTGGAGATCAGCAATTGTGTAATCTAGACATCCAGACACAGCCATAAACAATAAATTTGAGTGATAAAAAAGTTAAATAAGTCCTTTTATGACATGTGGTTAAAGGTAATTTGGCGTCTCGAGAATCGTAACGGTAAACGTGCTCTGTCTGCCTCTTCTGGTCTCGTAGTTCCACGTACTCTCCTCGTTAACATTTGCTTAGCTTTGAGAATGTGTGTGCTAAAAGTGAGTCCAAGGTTAAATGTTATAGCTCCGGGGTTTAATTAATATTCATACTCTAATTAAATCAAAGTACTTTCGGCGCAAGGTGTATTTTCACTTGAGTAACTTTGCCGTTCTCAGCAGATGGGCTCAGGGTGGACACAGATGCTCCGCGGCAAAAAGACGAAACGCTTTATCAGGGACCCAAATAAGTTTGTGTTTGTTTATTTGCCGAGATAATTTCAGACGATAGTGAAATAATAAATGTCGGGAAAGCTCATCTTAAAGGTGCAGTGTGGAGCTTTTCGAGTAGACAGTACAATATCTGAGAGACCTGGTTCAGTCCTGGTTCAGTCCTGGTTCAGACCTGGTTTAGACCTGGTTCAGTCTTGTTTTAGATCTGGTCCAGTCCTGATCTAGTCCTGGTTTAGACCTGCTTTAGACCTGGTTTAGTCCGCGTCTAGTCCTGGTTTAGGCTTGGTTTAATCCTGGTTTAGATACTGATTCAGACCTGCTTTAGACCTTGTTCAGTCCTGGTTTAGACCTGGTCCATTTCTGGTCTAGTCCTGGTTTAGACCTTTTTTAGACCTGCTTTAGACCTGGTTCAGTCGACCTTGGTTCATTTAAGCAAAGACACTTGGGATTCGATATATTGTGATGCTCCATGATATTATTGTGAGACCTTTGACGATACGATATCACCAGATTTACGTTATTGTTACATCCCTACAAGTTCCAGGTCAGATCTGTGGAGAAGTGGACCTGCTCAGAACGAAACAATTACACCAACATGGAGACGAGCAGATCCACCTTGAAATAGAGTTTCTAGTAAAAATAAAGTGTATTTTTTCCTCCCAAAAGTGACTACAGGTCCGCGGTTCGACCTCCGTGTGATCGATGGAGCGAACGCCTTGTTAGTGAAGCTAATTAAGCTCCGGGTTAAATCGTTACGAGGCCGGAGAAGGTCTGAGCTAATGGATCGGCGGCAAAGGGAAAAAAAGAGGAGCGAGGACAAGAGTAAGGGCCCTAACACTGAGCCCTGAGGGACACCTCCGGGCCTTTTCGCTGTGTTTGTACTTGGACTGTTTTCTTTTTAACTTCTAACTTTTGATCTGAGGTTTTTTTTTATGCTGGTTTTGTTAAAGTAGCATCGAAAACCGAGTCCATGTCGTCTTCTGTAGCATCTTCAATCAGACTTTATATATATGACCCGCTTTTAAGTACCTTTTAAGTTTTATCTTTGTCGCTTTTAATCGACAGTGCGAATTACACTTTTATGTTTTATGTTTACCGTGTGTGAATATGAATAGGCCAGACGTCGACTTAGACAAACTTTAATGATCCAAGTGGAAAATATTTGGACACAGCAGCTCACACAGCACAATATAATATAATAACAAAGAGAAAACTAAACCAGGACTAAACTAGGTCTAAACCAGGTCTAAACTAGGACTAAACCAATGTCTAAACTAGGACTAAGCCAGGACTAAACCAGGTCTAAACCCATGTCTAAACCATGTCTAAACCAGGTCTAAACCAGGTCTAAACTAGGACTAAACCAATGTCTAAACTAGGACTAAACCAGGTCTAAACTAGGACTAAACCAATGTCTAAACTAGGACTAAACCAGGACTAAACCAGAACTAAACTAGTACTAAACCAGGCCTAAACCAGGTCTAAACTAGGACTAAACCAGGACAAAAGCAATGACAAAACCAGTTCTAAACCAAGTCTAAATCATTGTCTAAACTAGGACTAAACCAATGTCTAAACTAGGACTAAACCAGGTCTAAACTAGGACTAAACCAATGTCTAAACTAGGACTAAACCAGGACTAAACCAGAACTAAACTAGTACTAAACCAGGCCTAAACCAGGTCTAAACTAGGACTAAACCAGGACAAAAGCAATGACAAAACCAGTTCTAAACCAAGTCTAAATCATTGTCTAAACTAGGACTAAACCAATGTCTAAACTAGGATTACCCAGAACTAAACCAGGTCTAAACCAGGTCTAAACCCATGTCTAAACCAGGTCTAAACTAGGACTAAACCAAGTCTAAACTAGGACTAAACCAATGTCTAAACTAGGACTAGGGTTAAATAATAAAATAAATACAAATTAAAATATTAAATTCCTGACATTGTTTTAAAGCTCCTCATGTCGACAAAGTGAAAGTCTGTAATCCTGTGTCATCCCGAGAAAGTGGAAGCTGAGCTAACAGATTTTGCTCTGAAATTTCAGTAGATTTGACTGATTTTGTGCAGCAGAAGATGAAAACCTGGTGATGTGTTTTTGCAGATAACCCGTCTCAGATCTCCAGCGCCTCTGTGGCCATCAGGGTCCTGGACGTGAACGACAACGCTCCCAGTCTGAGCCACTACCTGGAGACCTTTGTGTGCGAGAACGCCAAGGCTGGACAGGTACGCATGCTAACTGTGCACTTCCTGATTGCTTTATCATTTATACATTGCATATTCCTCAGATCTGGCCAAGATTTTAGAACTTATACCGGGCGATTCGTCTTGTTTCCAGGTTTATTATCGACTTACGAGTTCTGAGACGGCTTCATTCTAGTCTAGAGGTCGTTTATTTTAAGATTTTTATTTTATCTTCCCACCTGGACACATAATTTCACTGCTTTTAAGTCATTTTCTGAGAGAGGTTCAGCCCTGGTTTAGATCTGGTTCAGTCCTGGTTCAGTCCTGGTTTAGACCTGGCGCAGTCCTGGTTTTGTCTTGGTTTAGGCCTGGTTCAGTCCATGTCCAGTTCTGGTTTTGACCTGGTTCAGTCCTGGTTCAGTCCTGGTTCAAACCTGGTCCAGACCTGGTTCAGTCCTGGTTCAGTCCTGGTTCAGTCCTGGTTCAGTCCTGGTTCAGTCCTGGGTTGGGGTAGATACGATATCACCATATTTCGACATTTATGTGTTTAGAAATCAAAATCTTCTATTCAATTCAATTTTATTTCTATAGCCCAGATTCACAAGAGTTGTCCCAATGTTCTTCACAGTGAAAAACAGTGAAACATGATCTGACACAGACATCAACAGACACACTGTCCCATCAACAGACACACTGTCCCATCAACAGACACACTGTCCCATCAACAAACACACTGTCCCATCAACAAACACACTGTCCCATCAACAAACACACTGTCCCATCAACAAACACACTGTCCCATCAACAAACACACTGTCCCATCAACAAACACACTGTCCCATCAACAAACACACTGTCCCATCAACAAACACACTGTCCCATCAACAAACACACTGTCCCATCAACAAACACACTGTCCCATCAACAAACACACTGTCCCATCAACAAACACTGTCCCATCCTCAGCCTCTCGATATTGCACGATCCTGGTGCCAGAGCAGAAAACCCACCGGCAGGTGCAGTGTGGGAAAATTCTCTCCAGACACTGTTGCCAGTCGGCTGTCGGCGTGCAGCGCGTCTTCTCGTGCAATAAACATATCTGTACTGGAGTAAGACACGTTTTGCTCAAATACGTGGGAAGAAAATGGCGTAAAGACCCCGTTTCAGGTCGTGTGCTTTAGTTTGACGAGTGTTTTTTGTATTTTTCAGCTGATTCAGGCGGTGACGGCCCTGGACCCCGACGAGCCACAGGGAGGACACAGGTTCCACTACAGCCTGTCCCCACCGGGTCAGAGCAACCCCAACTTCACCCTGCGCGATAACCAAGGTATCAGCCTATCCATACAGCCTATCCATACAGCCTGTCCCCACCGGGTCAGAGCAACCCCAACTTCACCCTGCGCGATAACCAAGGTATCAGCCTATCGATGAAATACAGATTAATGAGCCTTTCCAAAACGTTCCTGTGCTTAAAAGAGACTAAACTACAGCAGTTTACTTCAGTACATATTTAGTAGCAGTGGAAGGATATACAATGTTTAGGCTGTTTGTATTGGTGGGACTTTGAGATGTGCTGCCAAATGTCTAGTAGTTTTACCATAAAACAGCCAAATAAAGGTTTTTGTCAAGACTGAAAACTTGGATGGAGCAGAGGGTCAGAGGAGCAGAGGAGAAGGTCAGAGGAACAGAAGATGGAAAGGAGAAGGTCAGAGTAGGAGAGTAGAGGTCCAGTGGAGCAGAGTAGAGGTCCAGTGGAGCAGAGTAGAGGTCCAGTGGAGCAGAGTAAAGGTCCAGTGGAGCAGAGAAGGTCTTTAGATGATGCAGAGGATTCCCAGTAAATCGTTTCTCCTCCTCTTTTCCAGATAACTCGGCGTGGATCCTGACGCGGCGCAGTGGCTGGGCTCTCCGGGACCAGACGGTGTTCTTTCTGCCCATCTCGGTGTGGGACGGGGAGGAGCCGGTTCAGAGCAGCACCACCACCCTGACCATCCGCCTGTGCAGCTGCGACCACCAGGGGGCGGTGCTGTCCTGCAGCGCCGAGGCCTTCACGCTCCCGGCAAACCTGAGCCGCGGAGCGCTCATCGCCATCCTCGCCTGCATCTTCGTACTGCTGGGTAAGACCAGGAGAGAACTAGGTCTATACCAGGACTAAACCAGGACTAAACCAGGCCTAAACCAGGTCTAAACCAGGACTAAACCAGGACTAAACCAGGACTGAACCAGGACTAAACCAGGACTAAACCAGGCCTAAACCAGGTCTAAACCAGGACTAAACCAGGACTAAACCAGGACTAAACCAGGTCTAAACCAGGCCTAAACCAGGCCTAAACCAGGTCTAAACCAGGACTAAACCAGGTCTAAACCAGGACTAAACTAGTACTAAACCAGGACTAAACCAGGACTAAACCAGGTCGAAACCAGGACTAAACCAGGACTAAACCAGGACTAAACCAGGTCTAAACCAGCACTAAACCAGGTCTAAACCAGGACTAAACCAGGTCTATACCAGGTCTAAACCAGGACTAAACTAGGACTAAACTAGGACTAAACCAGGACTAAACCAGGACTAAACTAGGACTAAACCAGGACTAAACCAGGACTATACCAGGTCTAAACCAGGACTAAACTAGTACTAAACCAGGACTAAACCAGGACTAAACCAGGTCGAAACCAGGACTAAACCAGGACTAAACCAGGACTAAACCAGGTCTAAACCAGCACTAAACCAGGTCTAAACCAGGACTAAACCAGGTCTATACCAGGTCTAAACCAGGACTAAACTAGGACTAAACTAGGACTAAACCAGGACTAAACCAGGACTAAACTAGGACTAAACCAGGACTAAACCAGGACTATACCAGGTCTAAACCAGGAGTAAACCAGTACTAAACCAGGAATAAACCAGGACTATACCAGGACTATACCAGGACTAAACCAGGACTAAACCAGGACTAACCCAGGACTAAACCAGGTCTAAACCAGGACTAAACTAGTACTAAACCAGGACTAAACCAGGACTAAACCAGGTCGAAACCAGGACTAAACCAGGACTAAACCAGGACTAAACCAGGTCTAAACCAGCACTAAACCAGGTCTAAACCAGGACTAAACCAGGACTAAACCAGGACTAAACTAGTACTAAACCAGGACTAAACCAGGTCGAAACCAGGACTAAACCAGGACTAAACCAGGTCTAAACCAGCACTAAACCAGGTCTAAACCAGGACTAAACCAGGTCTATACCAGGTCTAAACCAGGACTAAACTAGGACTAAACTAGGACTAAACCAGGACTAAACCAGGACTAAGCCAGGACTAAACTAGGACTAAACCAGGACTAAACCAGGACTATACCAGGTCTAAACCAGGACTAAACTAGTACTAAACCAGGACTAAACCAGGACTATACCAGGACTATACCAGGACTAAACTAGGACTAAACCAGGACTAAACTAGGACTAAACCAGGACTAAACCAGGACTAGACCAGGACTAAACCAGGACTAAACCAGGTCTAAACCAGGACTAAACCAGGTCTAAACCAGGTCTAAACCAGGACTAAACCAGGTCTAAACCAGGACTAAACCAGGACTAAACCAGGACTAAACTAGGACTAAACCAGGACTAAACCAGGACTATACCAGGACTATACCAGGACTAAACTAGGACTATACCAGGACTAAACTAGGACTAAACCAGGACTAAACTAGGACTAAACCAGGACTAAACCAGGACTAAACCAGGACTAAACCAGGTCTAAACCAGGTCTAAACCAGGTCTAAACCAGGACTAAACCAGGTCTAAACCAGGACTAAACCAGGTCTAAACCAGGTCTAAACCAGGACTAAACCAGGTCTAAACCAGGACTAAACCAGGACTAAACTAGGACTAAACTAGGACTAAACCAGGACTAAACCAGGACTAAACCAGGACTAAACTAGGACTAAACCAGGACTAAACCAGGACTATACCAGGTCTAAACCAGGACTAAACTAGTACTAAACCAGGACTATACCAGGACTATACCAGGACTAAACTAGGACTAAACCAGGACTAAACTAGGACTAAACCAGGACTAAACCAGGACTAGACCAGGACTAAACCAGGACTAAACCAGGTCTAAACCAGGACTAAACCAGGTCTAAACCAGGTCTAAACCAGGACTAAACCAGGTCTAAACCAGGACTAAACCAGGACTAAACCAGGACTAAACCAGGACTAAACCAGGACTAAACCTTACCTTGAAAAATCTTGAAAAAATAAAAAGTATCAAAAAGAAAAAGGAACTACGCGGATTCTAAGGGTTAATCTAACCTCTCTTTTCTTTTCTTTTCTTTTCTTTCCTCTTTTCCAGTCCTGATTCTCCTGATGCTTTCTCTGCGCTCTCACCGTAAGAAGCCGTACTTCACCGACCAAGAGGAGAACGTGCACGAGAACATCGTCCGCTACGACGACGAGGGCGGCGGAGAGGAGGACACCGAGGCCTTCGACATCGCCGCCATGTGGAACCCGAGGGAAGTGCACCCCCACGCCAAACTGCGCCAGGACATGCTCCCGGAGATCCAGAGCCTGTCCCGGTACGTGCCCCAGCCCCGCGTCCTCGGACCGGCCTCCTCTCCGGACGGGAACGTGCAGGGATACGTCCTGGCAAAGCTGCTGGAGGCGGATCTGGACCCGTGCGCGCCGCCGTACGACTCGCTCCAGACTTACGCCTACGAGGGCGAGGGCTCCGTGGCCGAGTCCCTGAGCTCGCTGCAGTCCGGGGTGTCCAACGCCGACCACGAGTACGACTACCTGAACGACTGGGGGCCGCGGTTCAAAAAGCTGGCGGAGATGTACGGCGTGCTGGAGACGCAGGGCAGCGGCGCCCCCGTGTGGTAGGGGGAGGAACCGAGGCCTTTTGTAGCGGCCGGACAATACGCGGAAGGACGACGAGGAATTCGAGCGTAAAACGTCCAGCAGAGGAAACAAAATAGAGCTGGTTAGAAAGCCATAATGTTGGAAAAACTGAAAATCTGTAAGTTTGGTTGGCGGTTTTAGCTCAACCCAATGAAACGATGCAAAAGTAAATGCTACAGGAATTTACAGTAGAACCAAGGTGAGGTTCTATGGAAATAATGCCATTTTTGTCCGATTAGGAACAAAAGAAATGTCGAAAATGCAACTGAGAAAGATATTTACACGTACTTCATATTGGAGACAGCAAAACAAATAAATATAGTTTTTAAAGGTCCTGTATTATGTAGAATTCATGTTTATTTAAAGCTGCACAGCGTAGCTTTATGGCGGAACGTTCAGCGCCGGCTTGTCTCCATGGAGATGGAGAGTATCCATCAAAAACACGGCATTAAACTTTAAACAATCTGCAATTAAAAGGCCGATGAAAAAAAGTATATACAGAGTGTCCCAAAAAAGTGACAATTTTAACAGTAATTATCCTGAAAACTGCTAAGTTCAGTTTTATATTGACGACACGAATCCGAAACCCAAAATGACGTCTGTTTGGGAGTGAACGGCTCCATGAATCATCCATCTGTGGGGCATTCATCTAAACAGGGACTCCCAGACTTCCCTCACCCCAGACACTTCCTCCAGCTCCTCCTGGGTCTTCCACAGCCCTGTTAAAAATAAGAAAAAATACCAATTTTGAGGTAAAAATGCCCCATTTTAAGTGAAATTTTCTGCCAGTGCAGTGAGAAATTTTCACTTACCAAGTTTTCTTAAAACAAGACGAAATATGAATCTTGTTTCAAGTGTTTATGGCAAGATCTTTCCCCTTATTGGTTTGAGAAGGAAGTGAAAGAGGCTTAACCTGGACTGAGTTAATATAAAAAGTGCTGAGAATAAGTTGTAATATTGAGATAAGATAAATCAGGAGGAATATCTTGAAACAAGTAAAAAAAAAATCTTATCTTATTAAGTAAAAAAATCTTCTAAATTGGTCTTTTAAGATGAATCTGCTTAATTCAAGTCAGTTTAACTATGCTAGAAAATCCTTTTGTGTAGTGCGGGACATGAGCACCTCCTGAGGGAACAGATGCTCCTCCCCTCAGCTGCTCCTCTCCACATGGAGGAGCGGCGGCTCTACTCCGAGCTCCTCACCCCGTCTCTAAGGCCCCGGCCTCTGCGGAGGAAACTCGCAGACACAAGTGCTCGAAATGAATCAAACTTTATTTATCGAGCGCTTTTCATAAAATGCAACACAAAACGCTTTACAGTGATTAAAAAACAATCCCACGTTTGAGTCTCCGTAACTCGAGTGACACAACTCTGTTTTTTACAACTCAACCTGACAACAGCACAAAAATAAAACATTACATATAAATCTGTTTCTAGACATTCTGTGAAAATTTGAGGTTATTTCAGCGAGAATTGCCAAAATTATTGACCTGCGAAATGATCTCAAATTTCTTGGGACACTCTGAGACTTGGATATCGTTTCACCCCAATCGTCAAACATTATTTTAAGTTAAACCACGTGAAACACCGAGACGAGCGCGTCCAAAAGCGGTTTAGAAATGCGAATATTACATGATACAGAAGCTTTAAAGCAGAACTAAAGGTCAGAGTGGGCGGAGTTTGGGCTTCAGGGCAGAAAACAAAACATCTGTCGGACTGAAGGGACGAGCTAAAGGGGATTTAAATCAGCACCATCAGCGGAGAACAGCGCCTCCGTGTGGCAGACTGAGGAATATAAACTTAAACGGACTCAAAGGGAAAAATCTACCTGGACTTCAGAATCAAGACTGAAGATGTTTTTTTAAAAAGAGATTTGAGTTTTTTGCATTTTTTATACGTGAAATAAAGTGAACTTTTGGATACGGGGCATTCTCCTGTGAGGTGGGTTTGTTTTGTTTTCACTGAAATGTTCAGATGGTTCAAAGCACATCACACGTTACTGTTCGAGTCTTAAAGCCGCGTTTACGGCAGGTTTTTAATTCTGAATTAAATATTCTCCGAGTTTACAGGGAAATAATCGAGTCGAGGTTTACGTGGAAAATACGTTAAACTATCAGCTTTTCTGTCATCTCCGTTTGTCCTTAAGCCACAAACACAAACACGACCAGGACTAAACCAGGACTAAACCAGGACTGAACCAGGACTAAACCAGGACTGAACCAGGAATAAACCAGGACTAAACCAGGACTGAACCAGGACTGAACCAGGACTAAACCAGGACTGAACCAGGACTAAACCAGGACTAAACCAGGACTGAACCAGGACTAAACCAGGACTAAACCAGGACTGAACCTGGACTAAACCAGGACTGAACCTGGACTGAACCAGGACTAAACCAGGACTGAACTAGGACTGAACCAGGACTGAACCACGACTAAACCAGGACTGAACCTGGACTAAACCAGGACTGAACCTGGACTGAACCAGGACTAAACCAGGACTAAACCAGGACTGAACCAGGACTAAACCAGGACTAAACCAGGACTGAACCTGGACTAAACCAGGACTGAACCTGGACTGAACCAGGACTAAACCAGGACTGAACTAGGACTGAACCAGGACTGAACCACGACTAAACCAGGACTAAACCAGGACTGAACCAGGACTGAACCAGGACTAAACCAGGACTAAACCAGGACTGAACCAGGACTGAACCAGGACTAAACCAGGACTGAACCAAGACTAAATCAGGACTAAACCAGGACTAAACCAGGACTGAACCAGGACTGAACCAGGACTGAACCAGGACTAAACCAGGTCTAAACCAGGACTAAACCAGGACTAATCCAGGTCTAAACCAGGACTAAACCAAGACTGAACCAGGTCCATAACAGGTCTAACAAGTTTAATTCAGAATAATCATTTTCATTCGGGATTAAATGTTTACCTGGACTTTTTAAAGCGGAATTTATTTTTATTCTGAATTAAATAATTTTTATTCTGAATTAAATAATTTTTAGTCTGAATTAAATAATTTTTATTCTGAATGAAATTTCTCCTGTAAACGTGGCAAGTGTCAGTTTAAGACTGTTGTTTTTATTCCTCTGTTATGTTCTCTCTTCTACGTCTGTATTTCCACCGTGTCGCATAATGCAGTTTAAAGATGCACTGTGTAACCTTTCTGCTCGTCTCCATGGAGATGCTACGGCGCTGATTTGAATGTCCCACAATATGGCTTTAAACATACTTATTTACTCAGTCTTACAGGTAATTTTATTGCTGAAAAACTATGAAAAACACGTGTTCTTACGGCGAGCGGATCCTCCTCTCCACAGATCCGACCTGGTTTAACGGCGGCACCTGCTCGTCATGGTGATGCACAGGTTTAATGCCATGCTGTGGAACATTCCAGGCATTCTGTCAAACCTGTACTGTTGTTTTTTTATACTTTATTTTTTAAGCTTTAAGAAAACATTTTTATATACAGTAAAAAATAGAATAAATAAAACAAAAAAAAATAAAAATACCAAGAATACAAAAACCCTCCTGCATTTAATTTTTATTATACAATTATTATTATTATTTTTGCTATCATTATTTTTTTCTGTACTGGTTTTAATTTTTTTTTGTTTTCTTTTTTTTAAATGATGGGATAATTACAAAATTATTATTGCTATCATTTTTTTGTTGTATCATTTTATTAAATTTATTTATTTTATTTTTTTTAATGATATGGGTAATGACAAAATTATTATTATTATTATTTTTTTTTTTTTTTTTTTGTATACTGGTTTTAATGTTTTTAGTGGTTTTGTTTCTTTTCGTGAAGCGTCTTTGAACTGCACTCTGGGCCCTGGTGGAAACTCGTTCATGAAAACTGTAATTTATTTCTTTGTTTATTTCCAATATTTATATTTTAAGTTATTTCAGTTAAACGTTAATCTGCCTTTTCTGTGTTTTTAGATTTAACGTCGATGTTTTAAAGTCTCTGATTTTTACCGTCTTAAAAACGTGAAAAACGGTTTGAGTTTGACGACGGCTGGCATGCAAACGGAGCACTTCCTGACGCAGTCCGGGTTTAGTCCTGGTGGTTTAATCCGGACTGAATCCTGGTTTAGTCTCGGTTCATAGTCTAGACTTTGGTTCAGTCCTGGATTAATCTCTTTCACTCTTTTATCTCTTCTGTCTCTCTCCTTCCCTCTCTTCTCTCTCTCCTCTCTGTTTCTTTCTGTCGATCTTCGCTCTCTCTTTTCTCTCACACTCTTTGTCTCTCTTCCCCATTTCTCTTTCCTCTCTCTTCTCTTCTCTCTCTTTCTATCTTCTCTACTCTTTCTTCTCTCACCCTCTCTTGTCCTCTTGTTTCTTTATCTCTCTCTTCTCTCTCTTTCTATCTATCGTCTCTCTCTTCTCTCCTCCCGCTCTTCTCTCTCTTCTGTTCTCTTTCTCTCTTCTCTATTTATCTTCTCTCTCTCTTCTCTCTATCTTTCTTCTCTCTGACCCTCTCTTGCCCTCTTTTTTCTTTATCCCTCTCTTCTCTCTTTTTATCCGTCTTCTCTCTCCTCCCTCTCTCTTTCTCTATCTCTCTTCTCTGTCTCTATCGTCTCTCTCTTCTCTCCTCCCGCTCTTCTCTCTCTTCCGTTCTCTTTCTCTCTCCTCCTTCTCTTCTCTCTCATTCTTTTGTCTCTCTCCTCTTTCTCTCTCACCCTCTCATGTCTCCTCTCTTTTTCTCTTTGTCTCCCCTCTCTTCTCTTTCTCTTTTTTATCTGTCTTCTCCCTCTCTCTTTCACTATCTCTCGTCTCTAACTCTTTCCATCCATCTTCTCTCATCTCTCCTCTCTCTTCCTCTCTTCTCTCTCTTTCTTTCTCCTCCCTTTCCCTCTTTTTCCTCTCTTCTCGGTCAGTAAATCTTTCTCTTTCTCGTTTTCCTCAGACACGTGAGGGAAAAATCAGGCTCCGTCTCTTTAAGCGTCTTTTTACTTTCTGCTCTTTGTACTTTTGTGTATTTTTATTCTTTTATTTTAAACATTTTCGACGTGTTCGTAGCGCCATTCTTCAAAACGAGGAAATTGGTTTTTTTTTTATAAACTTTTGTAGGTTTTAGTTTCAGGTTTGTTCACCTCTGTGATCCGGACTTTTCCAAATAAACCAAAACGTCCGGATTTGTGAATTTTGTGGAGTTTAAAGTTTGGGGTTTGAACGTGAGGCGTTTGTGTCTCACTCAGACTTTTGTATTATTCATAATAAAACTGGAAAAGAAAAGCGGATCTGACTCGTTTACAGAAGGATGAGGAGGATTTGAGGTTTAGACCTGGTTTAGTCCTGGTTTAGTCCTGGTTTAGTCCTGGTTTACTCTTAGTTTAGTCCTGGTTTAGTCCTGGTTTA
>CM068361.1:36612899-36691163 GCA_034769755.1 Odontamblyopus lacepedii
AAAAGTAAGATTCTTCTGTATTTTTACAATATAAACTTTAAAAATGTTTTAAAATCGTCAAAGCTCACCCCTCACCCCGCTCTGAGCCCGCGCCCCAGCAGCTCATGCCCTGATTGGTCAGAACTGTTTCTGACATCACACGATGGGCTGAAAATCAGGAAGTAAATGAAGAAGTAAAAATATTTTTTGTGGTCCTGCACCAACGAGAACAGACCACTGAAAACAATACGGCGCCATCTGGACCACCTGGATTCATCTTCCAGGTTTTATTATAGTTCAGCGAGTGACCTGCTCTTCTGTCGCTTTTTAGGCCTGTGCAATTTCTGTTGGACAAATACGCAGATGATAGTATTAGCGCCCTCTGCTGTTAGTACGGCCGGGACACCAGGCGCTCATTCTGGACTTTTCCAGAACGCAGTGCCAGTCGTCGTCTGTAACTGAATAAATGTAAAGCAGAGCTGCTTAATGTTTTAACTCAAATTTTACTCAAATACATGGAAAAAATCTGCCTTGCATTTATTCAACTACAAGAGTTATTTATTACTCAAAAATATCTTTAAAAAACCTGAATTCTTCCTGTGAGGGGGGTCACCTTTCCACAGATCTGACCTCCATTTGGTTTGCAAGAGTCACAAGTTTATGGCCGTACTGTAGATTAAGGGGGGGCAGTTATTTTTTCCATGGGGCCACGTGAGAAACAGAAAATACTGTCGAGGCAAAATGCTGAACTCAAATCTGCAGAATATTAACTGTATTTGTTTATGAAAAGCAGTAAACAACATTGTTCTGACGCCCTGATCAGACTGAGAAGAGTTTATGTTCTGACGCCGCAAAGAAAAAACTCAACGCAGCTTCAGTCCAGGCATGAGGTCACTTTAAAGCCTGATTATTCCTCTTGAGGTGGAGAGACTCATTCTGTCCACAGTTTATATCAAACGTCTTTATTTTTCACAAAAACATGTGTTTGAGTCGCTGACAAACAGAAATCTACAACACGTACGAACAGAGAAGATCCCGAACCCTTTCCTCCGGCACATTTACACAGAACATGGTCTAAAAAAGTCTGTACAGTCAGAATACAAAACTGTTTCAAATATCAACAGTACAAGGAAAAGTAAAAACAGAGAAACTGTCCCTTACAAGATACAACACATGGAAATCCCTCGAGTCACTCTGGACGTTTAAGAAGAAAACAGCCGTCGTTCCCCAGTTTGAGTCATTTTCCATTGTTAGTTCGATTTTAAGTTCATTATTTTACATCTTTCACTCGTTTAAAACCGTTCTCCGCGAGCTGACACCTTAGTTCGCCTTCATTTAAGTTAAACGGAGTTCACAAAGGAAGTTTCATAACGTTTCATACACTTGTAAAATCCTGAAATCACGAACACATGAAATCTGCCGCTCGGATCAGTTTCTCTGCACTCAAACAAATATTACGCGTAGTTTGTCTGTTGCCACATTTACGTGAGAGCTTTAATTCTGAATAAAAATCAATTCCGCTATAAAAAAGACCATGTAAACACGTAATTCTAATGAAAATGATTAGAGCTGTAACGATATCCAAGTCTTATGGATACGATATTGTCACGGTCTGAACCTCGTGGTACGATATTTACTGCGATACCGTGGGAAAGCTCACGATATTACGATTTTCTACATAATAAGACTGACTCTAAAACGCTTTGACCAGTAATTTGGTACATTTATTGTCATTAGGGATGGAACGAAATCCAAATCTCTCTGTACGACTTTTTACTCTAAAAAAGCTTCACAAACTTAATCCACAGAATGAAGATGTAAAAGTGCTTAGAACAGTTATTTCTTCATGTCGTCTGCACTGAAACGGAGCAAAGGATCATGGTCTATGTAGTTCCCTCTGTTTTTTTAGTTATTTCTGCATCAGAACTGTTCATTTAAGCAAAGAGACTTGGGATTCGATATATTGTGATGCTCCACGATGTTACTGTGAGACCTTTGACGATATGAGAACATCATATTTACGTTATTGTTGTATCCCTAATAATGATTATTGGGAATTAAACTTAATTCTGAAGTGGGGGTTTATTAAAAGCCGGGAGCAGCTGAAGTGTCTGTTTTCTTCCCAAAGACGGAAATACGTTGTCCAATCAGAACCTTCCCCACCCCCAGACGCTGAGAACAATTAAGTAAGGACCATTTAAAGAGTTTTCCATGGAAACCAATCAATTCAGAATTATTATTTCCATGTAAACTTGAAGGAGAATATTTGAATTCCGAACTATTTAATTCAGAATGATAAAAAAAACATCATGTAAACGTGTGTTTGATTGATTCACTGGCTTTGACTCAAACTGGAGAATGACCCGTGTGACAAAATACACTTAAATTCAGGTATTCAGTATTTTGTAACCAAATACATTCCTCCTTTCATTTTTAAATTCCAAATATGAATAATATCTGTATAAACCAGGGTGAATTAGGGTTAAACAACATAAATACACTTATATAGCATTTTCCCCAAAGGTCCTATGATTCCCTTAACACTTTAACACAATATATCACTTGAAATAATGAATCTATATGAAAAAGCTCCTTTATTTTATGTGCATAGAAAAACAACTGTGCCCTCTCTCACCCCCTGCTGGCAACAATGGGAAATGTGAAGCAGTTTAAATGATGTTAAAAGAAAAGCTGGTGTGAGTTATCAGAAAAAAGATGCTTTGAAAAGACCAAAACTGGAGCTAAACTGTGAGAACGAAACTAATCTGAACAGGAAAGCAACACTGAACAACTTTGGGAGAGATTTTGTTCCTAAAACTGGTTCAAAAAACACAATATCAACAACTTTCCGAGCCAATGTTTTGAGTCCCGTTCTTCGTGTTGTGACCGTCTCCACGTCAACAGTTTTATTTTGTTTTGAAAAACCCTTTAAATGTTCTTGTGTTGATGGCTTCCACATTGTTGCTGTGTGCTGCTTGTATAAACACCAAATGGCTTCATCCTGATATTTCACTTTGTAATATCCATTTTTGTGCCGTCATTTCGAAATCCTTCAGCGTTAAATGTCCCGTCGCATGTGTCATAACCCGACTTTCTTTCTCCTCTTGGTTTAAGATAGGCGTCCATTTTTGTAGTTTTGTAGTTCCACCAGTTTGACGTGTCCAAATTTCAACTACATGAACTGTTATCTTTTTCCTATAGGATTAAAGTAGGTGTTCATTTTTGTAGCTTTGTAGTTCCACCAGTTTAAGATCTTTTCCTTTTTGCCTTTTTCTTGCAGGATTTAGGTAAGCGTCCATTTTTGTAGTTTTGTAGTTCCACCAGTTTGACATCTTCAAATTTCAACTACAAGAACGGTTATCTTTTTCCTATACGATTAAACTAGGCATCCATTTTTGTAGTTTTGTAATTCCAATTTAACATCTCCTTTTCCTTTTTGGCTTTTTCTTGTAGGATTAAAGTAGGCGTCCATTTTTGTAGTTTTCTAGTTCCAATTTAACATGTCCTTTTCCTTTTTGGCTTTTTCGTCTAGGAATAAACTAAGCGTCCAAGCGTTTTTGTAGTTCCACTGACATGACATCTCCTTTTTCCACATCTCAAACATATGATCCGATTTCTTCGTGCAGGATTAAACTAGGCGTCCATTTTTGTAGTTCTGTAGTTCCATCAGTTTTACATCTCCACATTGCAACCACACATGAACCGATCGCTTTTCCTCTTGGATTAACCCGGGGGTCAATTTTTGTAGTTTTGTAGTTCCGTCTGTTTTACATTTCATTCTCAATTTCAAGGTTTAGGTTTAAAATGGGCGTCCATTTTTGTAGTTCCACCAACTTGACATCTCCTTTTTCCACATTTCAACCACACAAACTGATGGTTTTTCCTCTTGGATTAAACTTGGCTTCCATTTTTGTAGTTTTGTAGTTCCATCGCTTTTACATCTCATTCCAAATTTTAATTTCATGATCCATTGCTTTTCCTCTTGGATTAAACTAGGCGTCCATTTTTGTAGTCTTGTAGTTCTGCAAATTTTTCATTCTTATTCTTTCATTCTTTTCATTCTTATTCCAAATTTCTACCATATGAACCTATTGCTTTTCCTCTTGGCTTAAACTAGGTGTCCATTTTTGTAGTTTTGTAGTTCCAATTTAGCATCTCCTTTTCCTTTTTCGCCTTTTCTTCTAGGATTAAACTAGGTGTCCATTTTTGTAGTTCCACTGGTGTTTGTAGTCCTCTCACTCGAAATTTCAACCGCACGAAATGACCGTAAACCTTTTGGAGATGCACGACATGTTGTGGAGGACGATCCCGAGCAAAAACAGCAAAACGCAGGCGACTAAAATCACGGTACAAATCCCGGACCACGCCGAACCTTTCCGCTCGACCACCAGGGCACCGCGACGCTCCGATTCGCCCAGACTTAAATTATCCAGCCCCATCGCCAGCCTCTCCTGCTCCGGAATCGCCACCACGGCCACGCCTTTCTGCTGCGGCGCGAACCGGCACCCGAGCTCGCCGGGCAAACTCAGGTTCCTGTCCTTCATCGGCAGCGGCAGCATGTAGCACCCGTTGCTGGGGAGCCGGATGAAGACGGGAGTGTGCTCAGAAGCGTGGGGAATGGCGATCACGGTGACGATGTCGGGGTCGTCGGGCAAATGCGAGACGGAGAGGTTGGGCGGGAGTTTGGTGACGCCGCGGCACCAGGGGCAGCGGATCTCCTTGTGGGTGCTGCGCATCTGGGTGAGGCAGACGGAGCAGAGGGTGTGGCGGCAGTCCAGGAGTTTGGGGCGTCTCCTCGGGCTGTAGTAGTTAAAGCAGATCTGGCACTCCAGCGACGAGTCCTGCGAGAGCGTCTCCATTTTGGGTAAAGTTTGAAAACAGTGAGAAATATCCAAAAGAAAAGTTACGTGAGGATTTGTGTCGGTCCCAAGAGGATTTAAGGTCCAGGTTTGGAGAAGAAGTCACATGGAGTCGGAGTCCACATCTGAAAAACAAAGAGGAAAAAGAGAAATGTTCGTTAGCCAAATGGACTCAGATGGTTCAGAGGCCGTCGTATGTAACCGGATAAGTGTAAAGCGGCACTATCGTTACGAGCCTTGGCCCGTTTGTGTTGAATTCCTTTGCTCCCGTGTTCTCCATCACTGAGAAAAAAGCTTGGCCCAAATTTAAGATGTAAACACTTAATTCAATTCAATTTATTTTGTAGCGCCCAAAATCGCAACAACAGTAGCCTCTAAGGGCGTTCCAAGATATGGATGAGCCAAACATACACACAGACATATCAAAACAGGAAAAAACAACATTCATGTAAAGCAGCAAGTGAAACATTGTCCAGTCATCCCCTGTCCTTAGACCCTCCTTCTCAGCAAGGAAAAACTCCAAAAAACCCAAAAGAAGAAACCTCGGGGAGAACTACAGTGAAGGAGAGATCCACTCCCATGGACGGACAGGCTATAGATGTCCAGGCCCGTGGGGCAGTTCAGTATGACCACAGCTACCCAGGTGGAGAAGAGCAGGGCGAGGAGGAGGAGAGGGGCGAGGAGGAGGAGCCAGGCGAAGAGGAGGAGCCAGGCGAGGAGGAGGAGCCAGGCGAGGAGGAGGAGAGAGGTCCAGCTGCCATCAGGCGTCTGAAAGAGTTCCACTCCACAGGGGGAGTGGGACAGGGGACAACATGTGAATAGCAATGAACAAACTACAGATGAGAACATAGTGAGTGATGCTGATGAGAAAAAAGGAGGAAACAGAGGACAGTGCTCAGGTTGCCACACTTCCCCCAGCTTGTTATCTCCTGCGGCAGCTTATCTTAGTGACATCAACTAAGTAACCTGGTCATAAGCTATTCCGAAGAGGAAGGTTTTAAGCCTGGTCTTAAATAAAGAGACTGTGGAGCCTGTTTAACATCAACAGGGAGTTGATTCCATAACAAAAAAAAAAAAAAAAAGGGGTGGAAAGGGGTGGAAAGCTAAAAAACCAAAACCAAAAAAAACAAACATGAAATCCAACTGATCCAACTTGTATCCAACTGCCACAGCCACACTGTGCTGAATACTTTTCCGTGCTTATTGTAGATAGATGCCGGGGCTTTATTCTGTTGGCTACAGTGAATCACCAGTCTAACAATTACAATAGATTTTGGCTACGTTCAGACTTGCAGCCTGAAGTGACCCGTATCAGTTTTTTCCGCCCCTGTGCGACCTGTATCTGATCTTTTAATGACAGTCTGAATGATACAGATCTGATTTTTTCAAATGTGACCCAGGCCACTTGGATCTGTGCTCCTAAAACCGACACAGATCCGATCTTTGGACTTAAGACTTCAGTCTGAACGGCCAGGACACATTCGTCCTGCCTACACGTCACCAACAAGCGAGAGTTTGACTATTGTGCTGTAACAAGCTCCTGTTGTGAGCCAATCCAGCCCAACGCCCACGTGTTTGCTACTGAAATAGGCCGAAGACGTGTTTCCTCCCACGAGAGTGCTCCGACAACAACTGTAAAATCTCCAGGAGCTCAGTGTGTCCATGTTTAGGCGACTTCCGTAAACACTGAACTCGCTGCTGTGACGTCGTCGTGTCTCCAGTGCTCATGTGGGACACTTTTGGGGCGTTTAACTGGAGATCACAGACAAGTCGCGTTTAACTGGAAATGTGAACGACCTCGCAAAAAAAAAAAAAATTGGAATTCACAAAAAAATCTGAATTGAGCCTTAAGCCCTGCAGTCACACGTTTGCAATGAATAGGTTTGCACTGCGTTACAGCTCAGTAATATCAACCTGCTGCGGAGACACTACTTACTCCCTCCCTTCTTATATCCCTTTTTTTGGGGTGGTGGCATGATCGTTTTGCCTGATTCATCAGCGGGTTTCACTACTTCGTAATGAAACAGAGCGGACGGCGGAGGCACAAGTGTGAGCAGCACAGCAGCAGTTTAGGCCCTGGCATCAATAGCGGCATGAAAAACCCTGTTGTCATATCACTGAATACATCTCAGAACGTCTAACAAACAAAATGTGAACTAAAACATGTTGGTAGAGACTATTTCATCTTCCCCAAATATTGTTGTGACATGTCCCCAACTTCCCTATGCAAATCTACGTTGTTTAGATCCTTTCTGTCGTCTGTATTACCTCATGTTGGTTCGTTTAGATCCTTTCTGTCGTCTGTATTACCTCATGTTGGTTTGTTTAGATCCTTTCTATCGTCTGTATTACCTCATGTTGGTTCGTTTAGATCCTTTCTGTCGTCTGTATTACCTCATGTTGGTTCGTTTAGATCCTTTCTATCGTCTGTATTACCTCATGTTGGTTTGTTTAGATCCTTTCTGTCGTCTGTATTACCTCATGTTGGTTTGTTTAGATCCTTTCTGTCGTCTGTATTACCTCATGTTGGTTTGTTTAGATCCTTTCTGTCGTCTGTATTACCTCATGTTGGTTCGTTTAGATCCTTTCTGTCGTCTGTATTACCTCATGTTGGTTCGTTTAGATCCTTTCTGTCGTCTGTATTACCTCATGTTGGTTCATTTAGATCCTTTCTGTCGTCTGTATTACCTCATGTTGGTTTGTTTAGATCCTTTCTGTCGTCTGTATTACCTCATGTTGGTTCATTTAGATCCTTTCTGTCGTCTGTATTACCTCATGTTGGTTCATTTAGATCCTTTCTGTCGTCTGTATTACCTCATGTTGGTTCGTTTAGATCCTTTCTGTCGTCTGTATTACCTCATGTTGGTTCGTTTAGATCCTTTCTGTCGTCTGTATTACCTCATGTTGGTTCGTTTAGATCCTTTCTATCGTCTGTATTACCTCATGTTGGTTTGTTTAGATCCTTTCTGTCGTCTGTATTACCTCATGTTGGTTCATTTAGATCCTTTCTGTCGTCTGTATTACCTCATGTTGGTTTGTTTAGATCCTTTCTGTCGTCTGTATTACCTCATGTTGGTTTGTTTAGATCCTTTCTGTCGTCTGTATTACCTCATGTTGGTTCATTTAGATCCTTTCTATCGTCTGTATTACCTCATGTTGGTTTGTTTAGATCCTTTCGTCTGTATTACCTCATGTTGGTTTGTTTAGATCCTTTCTGTCGTCTGTATTACCTCATGTTGGTTCGTTTAGATCCTTTCTATCGTCTGTATTACCTCATGTTGGTTCGTTTAGATCCTTTCTGTCGTCTGTATTACCTCATGTTGGTTTGTTTAGATCCTTTCTGTCGTCTGTATTACCTCATGTTGGTTCGTTTAGATCCTTTCTGTCGTCTGTATTACCTCATGTTGGTTTGTTTAGATCCTTTCTGTCGTCTGTATTACCTCATGTTGGTTTGTTTAGATCCTTTCTGTCGTCTGTATTACCTCATGTTGGTTCATTTAGATCCTTTCTGTCGTCTGTATTACCTCATGTTGGTTTGTTTAGATCCTTTCGTCTGTATTACCTCATGTTGGTTCATTTAGATCCTTTCTGTCGTCTGTATTACCTCATGTTGGTTTGTTTAGATCCTTTCTGTCGTCTGTATTACCTCATGTTGGTTTGTTTAGATCCTTTCTGTCGTCTGTATTACCTCATGTTGGTTCATTTAGATCCTTTCTGTCGTCTGTATTACCTCATGTTGGTTTGTTTAGATCCTTTCTGTCGTCTGTATTACCTCATGTTGGTTTGTTTAGATCCTTTCTGTCGTCTGTATTACCTCATGTTGGTTCGTTTAGATCCTTTCTATCGTCTGTATTACCTCATGTTGGTTCGTTTAGATCCTTTCTGTCGTCTGTATTACCTCATGTTGGTTTGTTTAGATCCTTTCTGTCGTCTGTATTACCTCATGTTGGTTTGTTTAGATCCTTTCTGTCGTCTGTATTACCTCATGTTGGTTTGTTTAGATCCTTTCTGTCGTCTGTATTACCTCATGTTGGTTTGTTTAGATCCTTTCTGTCGTCTGTATTACCTCATGTTGGTTTGACTGTATAATACGCCTGTGTTTTATGTTATGCCGTTCAGATTAGGGACAGACGGACCTTGTGCGAGCGACAGAAGGTTTTGTTTTTCATTTTCCTGTGATTGTGGCACAATTGCTTCAATAAATCCAGACTCTCCGATTGAAGACAACACTTCTCCCGTTTTTATTTTTCTCAGATTTAGAAATCTACACGAGCACAGAACTAAACGTATTACACCACGGCTTAAACTACGCGGTAACGGCAGATAAAACACCAAACGAAGAATATACACTCATTACCGAGCGAGTGTCAATAAAAGATCAGGGGGAGAAAGCAGAACTCAGGAACGAAATAGCAGGATTCTGAAAACAGCTAAATTGCCACCAGGGAATGTACAGTAAATAAAGACGAAAGAAAAGCGATACACAAGTTAGAAAAAGACAAGACGATCACAATAATACCCACAGATAAAGGAGCAGATTATGATTATGGACACAGAAAAATATGATGGAAAATGTGGATGACTCCAAAACCTTTTGAGACATGTTTCTGACGAGCGAACAGCGTTATATAAAAGGTAGAAAGCTTAAAAAAAAACTAAAGTTGTGAGAGAAAATGGCAGGTCACAGAGAGAGGACACGCTGACCTGCTGTGTTTGGCCATTAAAGCGCTCTCCCCCCGAGGAAAAACACCGGAGACGAGAGGAACGTTTTACTTCATTTGTATGTAGATGAACTGTCAACAAAGCTTAAATCATGTAAAACCGGTCGTGCGGCTGGAAATCTTGGGGTGAACCATTTAATTTTTGCAGAAACTTGGTTGCTGTGGTTGTTTTTAGTCTGAGCACCGCTGGGCTCCAGCTGCTCCTCCACATCTGCTCAGCTCATGGTGTGGAGCACGAGATAAAGTATAAACCCAGAGTACGGTCATGATCTGGAGGACCAAAGAAGACGAGCACATAACAAACATCTCCTGACTTCTGCCGGTCAAATGTGTTAAATATCTCATCACTGTGGACATGGAACACTCTTTTATGAGTATCGGACAGTATCAGATTCAGTCACGTGATCAGGACTGATCCAGTTTCACATGTTTTTGCAGCATCGTCGCGCTTTACGGCAGCCGTAAATCAAAACGCCGTCATGTCGCTGTGTGGGACTTTTCACTACAACAAAACGAGAGTCAAACAGCGACGCAAACGCTGCAAACAAACAGATTCTCCTGGAGGAACCAGCAGAGCCACTTTACTCACTTCAGAGCTCGTCACTTACAAAAGAATCATCCGGACGAGTTTGAGATTTGCAAGCTCAAGACGGCAAAGCCACAGCAGCAAACACCGGCGGAGGCGTTTCAAAGAAGAGGAAAAACTACGTCAAAATGGCGACAAGTCCAAGAAAATAACATTTCGATTATCGAATTCATTGCTTTAGACGATCAATCGCTGTCTGTCGTGGAAAACACAGGCTTTTATCGTCTAATGGACTTTTTGGAGCCAAGGTATGAACTTCCTTCATGACACGACATTACAGAGACGGCGCTACCAGATACAACAAGATCAGTGAGCGCGTTTGAGCTCTTCTATCAGACGCAAACACTATTTCATTCATAGGTTTTGAAAGTGTAATAAAACACTTCAGTAATCCTTGCAATCCGTGCATGGTTCCTTACATTCCTTAGGGTTGAATTTAAAAAAGGTATTGGACGGTATCGGAAAGAGCACTTCTTAAAAAAATTGGATCCTATCGGAAGCCGGGACATCTCTAGTGAATACTTTTGTGTGCAAGTTCGGCTCTTGTACAAATTATATAAACTTGTTCTTGTTTAAATCATATTGTTCAGTGTTGTACACAGCCCACCTCAGCATTAATTACTAACAAACTGTTTGCAAAGACTGTAGGTGCTGACAGTGAAACTTTGCGGTGCTTTTGAGGTGGACACGATGGACGAGTGCGACTGAGATGTTTGTTACTGCACGAGTGAACTCTCTGCAATCAAAACCCAGTCTCAGTGCCTTTACTTTTGATATTTTATTCTCTCTGGTTTATTTGCCCCTGAAGTTCTGCTGCTGAGGGACTCACCTGAAAAATCGTTGCAGTTTTGCGGACAAACAGCAAGTCTTCTTTTATAGCGACGCGTTTACTTTGGCATCTTAGAAAGTAAACGTTAACATATAAACCAGAGAGGTTAAATATCAAAATTAAAATAGGGACCGAGACTGTTTTTTGACTGACATAAACTTTAAATTAAATATTGCAAATAGAGGTCAAAATCTGTTTTTTTTGTTCAACACTAAAACTGAATAATGAAATAACAAACTGTTTTCCCATTTGATTGTTTTTCGTTCTTAATTGGACGGACCGTTGTGCAGCAGTTCCGTTAACGCCGGTTGTGTTGTGTTAGCGCTCTGGAGGGGGAGTGGCTTTGGACTCAAGAGCATCAAAAACGAAAGTGAAACTCATAAAAAATACGTTGTTTTGGCCGAATATAACATTTCAATAAATTTAAAAATAAATTTCATGATAAAATTCAAAAGAGCGAACGGCACAAAAACCTGGAACATTCACGGAGACCAGCGGGTGATGGACTCTGGCAGAAAAGTGAAAAAAAACGCACCTTTAACAGCTCAAAAAAGGCACATTTTTCATAATACGTGTTCTTTATCAAATCCACAAACCAGCGCTCCAACCACCCAAGTGTCAGGAAGGGCATCTGGTTTAAAAACATCATCTGCAAATCCAGTGATCCTGAAATAATGGAACAGGTTGTTGTGTTAATATTAATGGGACATGAATATTAAAGTGACGCCGCTCCTGCCATAAACGAGAGGCTCCGGGGTTTAAATCTCGCTCTGTTGACGTTGTGTCCATCGGCAAAGGCCCCTCCCCCTCTGACAGGAGACGGATCAGATCTGCGGCCGGGGGGATTCCGGTTATTCCAGGTATTCCCATCAGTTTTGGTTTATCGGAGCGTCTTCAGGGAGCAAATGGGAGAGCGAGACGGGATAAAAATAACATCTGTGTCGACGCGAGGTAATAAAGCACCTGAACGCATCACGAGGGGGAAGAGGAGGAAGAAAGAGGGAGGAGGAAAAGAGAGGAGGAGAGAGAAGGGAGAAGAGAGAGAGAGAGGAGGAGGGGAAGAGAGAAAGAGAGAGGAGGAGAGGAAGAGGAGGAGAAGAGGGAGAGGAAGTGAAGAGAGAGGAGGAGAAGAAAAAGAGAGAGGAAGGAGAGAGAGGAAGAGGAGAAGAGAGAGAGGAGGAGAAGAGAGACAGGAGAAGAGAGAGAGGAGAAGAGAGAGAAGAGGAGGAGAAGAGAGAGGAGGAGGAGACGAAGGAAAAGAGAGAGAAAAGAGAGGAGGAGGAGAGAAGAGAGAAGGAGGAGGAAGAGGAGAAGAGAGGGAGAGAGGAGGAAGGAGGGTGGAAAGAGAGAGAGGAGAAGATGAAGGAAAAGAGGGAGAACAGAAAAGAGGAGGAGAAGAGAGAGAGGAGGAGGAGGAAAAGAGAGAGAGAGAGAGAGGAAGAGGAGGAGGAAAGAGGAAAGGAGGAGAGAGGAAGGGGAGGGTCCATGTTCCCATCATCAGTCTGTTGTTCTGTGCTCCCGGAGGCTTCAGGGACCTGGGAAAAGTCGGCGCTGATGGAGTCTGGAGGTCGGTGAACAGGTTCATGAGGTGAACAGGTTCATGAGGTGAACAGGTTCATGAGGTGAACTCAGGATCAGGCAACAGGTCCAGGTTCTGTCACAGCCGCAGCAGCTTCAGCCTCACTCACATCTGCACTAAACCAAGAGACCGACACCTCAGACAAGAGGAGGTCTGGGTCCGTCTGGTGAGAAAGAGAACTCAGGTCCAGACCAACTGCTCCAAATGCATCATGGGAGAGGACACTAATGATGTCATTTCCTGTTTGTGGTGAGTGAAGAAGACACGGGCCGAACCTCGACCTGCAGCCAAACGTGCTCCAGGTAACGAGAGACCAAAGGAACCAGAACTGATTTAATGAGACAACATAGTGAGACAAACACCTGAGAAACACCTGAGACAAACCCCTGAGAAACACCTGAGACAAACATCTGAGAAACACCTGAGACAAACATCTGAGAAACACCTGAGACAAACATCTAAGACAAACACCTGAGACAAACACCTGAGCCAAACATCTAAGACAAACACCTGAGAAACACCTGAGAAACACCTGAGAAACACCTGAGAAACACCTGAGAAACACCTGAGACAAACATCTAAGACAAACATCTAAGACAAACACCTGAGACAAACATCTAAGACAAACACCTGAGAAACACCTGAGAAAAACATCTGAGAAACACCTGAGAAACACCTGAGACAAACATCTGAGAAACACCTGAGAAACACCTGAGAAACACCTGAGAAACACCTGAGACAAACATCTAAGACAAACACCTGAGAAACACCTGAGACAAACATCTGAGAAACACCTGAGACAAACACCTGAGAAACACCTGAGACAAACATCTAAGACAAACACCTGAGAAACACCTGAGACAAACATCTAAGACAAACACCTGAGAAACACCTGAGACAAACATCTGAGAAACACCTGAGACAAACACCTGAGACAAACACCTGAGAAACACCTGAGACAAACATCTAAGACAAACACCTGAGAAACACCTGAGACAAACATCTGAGAAACACCTGAGACAAACACCTGAGACAAACACCTGAGAAACACCTGAGACAAACATCTAAGACAGATATTCTGCTAAATGGACTTTCATTCATTTTCAAGACATTTTGTTGATCTCCCCTCGTTTCCAGCTCCACCTGTTCACGCCCACAACGCACTTCCTCCTGCAGTTTGACTTTTTAATGCAGGACACAGCGTCCAGAGACACTGAAGGACGGGTTCATTAAAGGAAACCTTTTCTTCATTACTTCTGCATATTAAAGCTGGGATTCCTCTTGTAAACTCACGGTGGTGAATAATCAGGACGTCTGAGTGCAGGAGGGAAGTGACCAGTGCAAACGGTTTAAAATGAACTCGTTCTGTTTTCACTTTTAAAGAGTAAAAAGTATTTAGTGCATCTTTAACTGTCCTGGTGTGACACAGATCCAGCGGGCGAATCGTGCAGAGGGTTTTGGGGCTGGTTTGGTGCTGGTTTGGTGCTGGTTCGGTGCTGGTTTGGTGCTGTTTCGGTGCTGGTTTGGTGCTGGTTTGGTGCTGTTTCGGTGCTGGTTCGGTGCTGGTTCGGTGCTGTTTCGGTGCTGTTTCGGTGCTGGTTCGGTGCTGGTTTGGGGCTGGTTTGGGGCTGGTTTGGTGCTCGTTTGGGGCTGGTTTGGGGCTGGTTTGGTGCTGGTTCGGTGCCGTTTCGGTGCTGGTTTGGGGCTGGTTTGGGGCTGGTTTGGGGCTGGTTTGGTGCTCGTTTGGGGCTGGTTTGGGGCTGGTTTGGGGCTGGTTTGGGGCTGGTTTGGGGCTGGTTCAGGGCTGGTTCGGGGCTGGTTTGGGGCTGGTTCAGGGCTGGTTCGGGGCTGGTTTGGGGCTGGTTCGGTGCTGTTTGGTGCTGGTTCGGTGCTGTTTCGGTCCTGGTTCGGTGCTGTTTGGTGCAGACGGGATTTGGGGAGTTGAAGGGCAGAGCTGTGACTCTATTAAAAACAGAAGCTGGTTTCCAGATGCAGCCGGAGCCTCTGGGTGTGGGTCAGATTCCCCAAACGGCGGCGCTGGCTCAAAGGTCACAGCGTCGGCACAGTCACGGCTCAGGCCGACGCCGGGAAAGGACAACGTTCGGGAAATAGTGAAATATAAAAACACTAAAGATTCACAAATTAAAAGGGTAAAAAATACTGTTTGTTTGTTTTTCGTAACCGTGGAAAATCGGAGCTTCTGAGGGAATTTACCAGAACCAGGACTAAACCAGGTCTAAACCAGGACTAAACCAGGTCTAAACCAGGACTAAACCAGGACTAAACAAGAAACTAAAACAGGATTAAATCAGGCCTAAACAGGACTAAACCAGAACTGAACCAGGACTAAACACGAAACTAAACCAGGTCTAAACCAGGTCTAAACCAGGACTAAACCAGGACTATAATGGACCTCCCAAACAGCTCTTCTCCTTCACGCTGCGTTCAGGGACCAGAGAGAATCCGATTTCACGGCGTCGCTCAGAATCGCTGCAGTCGGAGCCGAAACGAGTCTCAGACGTTTGGGAGAAAAATTTTAATATTTAAACGAGTCGAGTTTAGAAAGAACAAAATAAAACAAACCAGTGGAATTGGACTAAACCAGGACTAAACCAGGACTAAACCAGGACTGAACCAGGACTAAACCAGGACTAAACCAGGACTAAACTAGGACTAAACCAGGACTAAACCAGGACTAAACCAGGACTGAACCAAGACTAAACCAGGACTAAACCAGGACTGAACCAGGACTGAACCAGGACTAAACCAGGACTAAACCAGGTCTGAACCAGGACTAAACCAGGACTAAACCAGGACTAAACCAGGACTGAACCAGGACTAAACCAGGACTGAACCAGGACTGAACCAGGACTGAACCAGGACTAAACCAGGAGTAACCACACAAAATCTTCTTATGTTAAAATAAACTCCCTCTAGACTCGAACAAAGTCTGAAAATCTTGTCCAGGCCCGAGAAATGTGCCGTGAAAATAAACGATTAAAGATTCCTCAAATGTGAATCACTCCAAATAAAACTTCAGACGCTCGTTAAGAAGAAACGATTAGAGCGAGTTTAACGGAGAAAAGTGCGTTCTGATTTGAGTCTCCGCTTCCTGTGGCTCAGACGTCGGTTTTATCGGAAAAGACGACGGACTCATGGCCCCGGGCGTCGGAAAAATCTCCCTATCTGCTTAAAAACAGACAGAGCGACTATCTGCAGACACTCCTCCATCAAACCGAGAGAAAGAGGCCGAAAAAGAGAGGAGGAAAAGAGGGAAAGGGGCAGAAAAAGAGAGGAGGAAAAGAGGGAAAGAGGCAGAAAAAGAGAAGAGGAAAAGAGGGAAAGAGGCAGAGAGGTAGAAAAAGAAGGGAGGGTCGGAGAGGATCTTTTTATCTTCTTTAAAACAGACGGAGATCCGAGCTACAAACGGACTTTCCTCAAACGCAGAGGAAAGAGACAGAGAGGGAAGAAGGGAGGGAAATAAAGAAAGAGAAAGTCCTGGTTTAGTCCTGGTGCTGTTGCGGTTTAGTCCTAGTTTAGTCCTGGTTTAGTCCTGGTTTAGTCCTGGTTTAGTCCTGGTTTAGTCCTGGTTTAGTCCTGGTTCAGTCCTGGTTTAGTCCTGGTTTAGTCCTAGTTTAGTCCTGGTTTAGTCCTGGTTTAGTCCTGGTTTAGTCCTGGTTTAGTCCTGGTTTAGTCCTGGTTTAGTCCTGGTTTAGTCCTGGTTTAGTCCTAGTTTAGTCCTGGTTTAGTCCTGGTTTAGTCCTGGTTTAGTCCTGGTTTAGTCCTAGTTTAGTCCTGGTTTAGTCTTCTCCAGTTTGATTTTCTTAATGGGTGATACTACTACAACTACTACTACTAAACCTACTATATACCACTAATAGAGACGGGGAGGGCATCTGACGCACCGGGAGGGCATCTGACACATCTCCACGTTCTGCTTTTGTCTCATCTGAGTCGTGTTTATCTGTCGTACGTTTGGCTGGTTTCATTTGCACTTTTCTCAGACTCCGTCCTGTTTCTCGCCTGGAGGAACCTGTCACAAGCGTCTATCACTCAAACTCTGCCGTTGCTAAGAGACACAGAGGCGGTTGTCAAGGTGACGCAGAGGGGGGTTGTGGGTAATGTAGTCCAGGGGAGAAACCACCGAGGCACTGGACAGAGAACGAAAGGAAAAGGCAAGTCCCGCTGGTGTACTCGTAAAAATACTACAGACAAATACTCGTAAAAATACTACAAATACTCGTAAAAATACTACAGACAAATACTCGTAAAAATACTACAGACAAATACTCGTAAAAATACTACAGACAAATACTCGTAAAATACTACAGACAAATACTCGTAAAAATACTACAGACAAATACTCGTAAAAATACTACAGACAAATACTCGTAAAAATACTACAGACAAATACTCGTAAAATACTACAGACAAATGCTCGTAAAAATACTACAGACAAATGCTCGTAAAATACTACAGACAAATACTCGTAAAAATACTACAGACAAATACTCGTAAAATACTACAGACAAATACTCGTAAAATACTACAGACAAATACTCGTAAAAATACTACAGACAACACTGTAAAAATACTACAGACAACACTCGTAAAAATACTACAGACAACACTGTGAAAATACTACAGACAACACTGTGAAAATACTACAGACAAATACTGTGAAAATACTACAGACAACACTGTAAAAATACTACAGACAAATACTCGTAAAAATACTACAGACAAATACTCCTAAAAATACTACAGACAAATACTCGTAAAATACTACAGACAAATGCTTGTAAAAATACTACAGACAAATGCTCGTAAAATACTACAGACAAATACTCGTAAAAATATTACAGACAAATACTCGTAAAATACTACAGACAAATACTCGTAAAATACTACAGACAAATACTCGTAAAATACTACAGACAAATACTCGTAAAAATACTACAGACAAATACTCGTAAAAATACTACAGACAAATACTCGTAAAAATACTACAGACAAATACTCGTAAAATACTACAGACAAATACTCGTAAAATACTACAGACAAATACTCGTAAAAATACTACAGACAAATACTCGTAAAAAATACTACAGACAAATACTCGTAAAAATACTACAGACAAATACTCGTAAAAATACTACAGACAAATACTCGTAAAATACTACAGACAAATACTCGTAAAATACTACAGACAAATACTCGTAAAAATACTACAGACAAATACTCGTAAAAAATACTACAGACAAATACTCGTAAAAATACTACAGACAAATACTCGTAAAAATACTACAGACAAATACTCGTAAAAATACTACAGACAAATACTCGTAGAAATACTACAGACAAATACTTGTAAAATACTACAAATACTCGTAGAAATACTACAGACAAATATTCGTAAAAATACTACAGACAAATATTCGTAAAAATACTACAGACAACACTGTGTAAAATACTACAGACAAATACTGTAAAATACTACAGACAAATACTCGTGTAAAAATACTACAGACAACACTGTGAAAATACTACAGACAAATACTCGTAAAAATACTACAGACAAATACTCGTAAAATACTACAGACAAATACTCGTAGAAATACTACAGACAAATACTCGTAAAATACTACAGACAAATACTCGTAAAAATACTACAGACAAATACTCGTAAAAATACTACAGACAAATACTCGTAAAAATACTACAGACAAATACTCGTAAAATACTACAGACAAATACTCGTAAAAATACTACAGACAAATATTCGTAAAAATACTACAGACAAATACTCGTAGAAATACTACAGACAAATACTTGTAAAATACTACAAATACTCGTAGAAATACTACAGACAAATACTCGTAAAATACTACAAATACTCGTAAAAATACTACAGACAAATATTCGTAAAAATACTACAGACAAATACTCGTAGAAATACTACAGACAAATACTTGTAAAATACTACAAATACTCGTAGAAATACTACAGACAAATACTCGTAAAAATACTACAGACAAATACTCGTAAAAATACTACAGACAAATACTCGTAAAAATACTACAGACAAATACTCGTAAAATACTACAGACAAATACTCGTAAAATACTACAGACAAATACTGTGAAAATACTACAGACAAATACTGTAAAAATACTACAGACAAATACTGTAAAATACTACAGACAAATACTGTGAAAATACTACAGACAAATACTGTAAAATACTACAGACAACACTGTAAAATACTACAGACAAATACTCGTAAAATACTACAGACAACACTGTAAAAATACTACAGACAAATACTGTGAAATACTACAGACAACACTGTAAAAATACTACAGACAACACTGTAAAAATACTACAGACAACACTGTGAAAATACTACAGACAAATACTCGTAAAATACTACAGACAAATACTCGTAAAAATACTACAGACAAATACTCGTAAAAATACTACAGACAAATACTCGTAAAAATACTACAGACAAATACTCGTAAAAATACTACAGACAAATACTCGTAAAAATACTACAGACAAATACTCGTAAAATACTACAGACAAATACTCGTAAAAATACTACAGACAAATACTCGTAAAATACTACAGACAAATACTCGTAAAATACTACAGACAAATACTCGTAAAAATACTACAGACAAATACTCGTAAAAATACTACAGACAAATACTCGTAAAATACTACAGACAAATGCTCGTAAAAATACTACAGACAAATGCTCGTAAAATACTACAGACAAATACTCGTAAAAATACTACAGACAAATACTCGTAAAATACTACAGACAAATACTCGTAAAAATACTACAGACAAATATTCGTAAAAATACTACAGACAAATACTCGTAGAAATACTACAGACAAATACTTGTAAAATACTACAAATACTCGTAGAAATACTACAGACAAATACTCGTAAAAATACTACAGACAAATACTCGTAAAAATACTACAGACAAATACTCTGAAATAATATATACAAATACTCGTAGAAATACTACAGACAAATACTTGTAAAATACTACAAATACTCGTAAAATACTACAGACAAATGCTCGTAAAAATACTACAGACAAATGCTCGTAAAATACTACAGACAAATACTTGTAAAATACTACAGACAAATACTCGTAAAATACTACAGACAAATACTCGTAAAAATACTACAGACAAATACTCGTAAAAATACTACAGACAAATACTCGTAGAAATACTACAGACAAATACTTGTAAAATACTACAAATACTCGTAGAAATACTACAGACAAATACTCGTAAAATACTACAGACAAATACTCGTAAAAATACTACAGACAAATACTCGTAAAAATACTACAGACAAATACTCGTAAAATACTACAGACAAATACTCGTAAAAATACTACAGACAAATATTCGTAAAAATACTACAGACAACACTGTAAAAATACTACATACTAATATTCTTAAAAATACTACAGACAAATACTCGTAGAAATACTACAGACAAATACTTGTAAAATACTACAAATACTCGTAGAAATACTACAGACAAATACTCGTAAAAATACTACAGACATACTGTAAAAATACTACAGACAAATACTCGTAAAAATACTACAGACAAATACTTGTAAAAATATTACAGACAAATACTCGTAAAATACTACAGACAAATACTCGTAAAATACTACAGACAAATACTCGTAAAAATACTACAGACAAATACTTGTAAAATACTACAGACAAATACTCGTAAAAATACTACAGACAAATACTGTGAAATACTACAGACAAATACACTAAAAATACTACAGACAACACTGTAAAATACTACAGACAAATACTCATAGAAATACTACAGACAAATACTAGTAAAATACTACAGACAAATACTGTAAAAATACTACAGACAAATACTGTAAAATACTACAGACAAATACTGTGAAAATACTACAGACAACACTGTAAAAATACTACAGACAAATACTGTAAAAATACTACAGACAAATACTGTAAAAATACTACAGACAACACTGTGAAAAATACTACAGACAAATACTGTGAAAATACTACAGACAAATACTGTGAAAATACTACAGACAAATACTGTGAAAATACTACAGACAACACTCGTAACAATACTACAGACAAATACTCGTAAAAATACTACAGACAAATACTCGTAAAATACTACAGACAACACTGTGAAATACTACAGACAAATACTGTGAAAATACTACAGACAAATACCGTAAAAATACTACAGACAAATGCTGGTAAAAATACTACAGACAACACTGTAGAAATACTACAGACAAATACTGTGAAAATACTACAGACAAATACTGTGAAAATACTACAGACAACACTGTAAAATACTACAGACAAATACTCGTGAAAAATACTACAGACAACACTGTGAGAAATACTACAGACAAATACTAGTAAAATACTACAAATACTCGTAGAAATACTACAGACAAATACTCGTAAAATACTACAGACAAAAACTCGTATAAATACTACAGACAAATACTCGTAAAAATACTACAGACAACACTGAGAAATACTACAGACAAATACTTGTAAAATACTACAGACAACACTGTGAGAAATACTACAGACAAATACTGTAAAAATACTACAGACAAATACTGTGAAAATACTACAGACAAATACTGTGAAAATACTACAGACAAATACTGTAAAAATACTACAGACAAATACTCGTAAAAATACTACAGACAAATACTGTAAAATACTACAGACAAATACTGTAAAATACTACAGACAACACTGTGAAAATACTACAGACAAATACTCGTAAAAATACTACAGACAAATATTCGTAAAAATACTACAGACAAATACTTGTAAAATACTACAAATACTCGTAGAAATACTACAGACAACACTGTGAAAAATACTACAGACAACACTGTAAAAATACTACAGACAAATACTCGTGAAAAATACTACAGACAAATACTGTGAAATACTACAGACAAATACTTGTAAAAATACTACAGACAAATACTCGTAAAATACAACAGACAAATACTCGTAAAATACTACAGACAAATACTCGTAAAAATACTACAGACAAATACTCGTAAAATACTACAGACAAATACTCGTAAAAATACTACAGACAAATACTCGTAAAATACTACAGACAAATACTCGTAAAATACTACAGACAAATACTCGTAGAAATACTACAGACAAATACTCGTAAAATACTACAGACAAATACTCGTAAAATACTACAGACAAATACTCGTAAAAATACTACAGACAAATACTCGTAAAAAATACTACAGACAAATACTCGTAAAAATACTACAGACAAATACTCGTAAAAATACTACAGACAAATACTCGTAAAATACTACAGACAAATACTCGTAAAAATACTACAGACAACACTGTAAAATACTACAGACAACACTGTGAAAATACTACAGACAACACTGTAAAAATACTACAGACAAATACTCGTAGAAATACTACAGACAAATAATCTTAAAATACTACAGACAAATACTCGTAAAATACTACAAATACTCGTAAAAATACTACAGACAAATACTCGTAACAATACTACAGACAACACTGTAGAAATACTACAGACAAATACTTGTAAAATACTACAGACAAATACTGTAAAAATACTACAGACAAATACTGTGAAAATACTACAGACAAATACTCGTAAAAATACTACAGACAACACTGTAAAATACTACAGACAACACTGTAAAATACTACAGACAACACTGTGAGAAATACTACAGACAAATACTGTGAAAATACTACAGACAAATACTGTGAAATACTACAGACAAATACTCGTAAAATACTACAGACAACACTGTGAAAATACTACAGACAAATACTCGTGAAAATACTACAGACAAATACTGTGAAAATACTACAGACAAATACTGTGAAATACTACAGACAAATACTGTGAAAATACTACAGACAAATACTGTGAGAAATACTACAGACAACACTGTGAAAATACTACAGACAAATACTCGTAAAAATACTACAGACAACACTGTGAAATACTACAGACAAATACTCGTAAAATACTACAGACAAATACTCGTAAAATACTACAGACAAATACTCGTAAAAATACTACAGACAAATACTCGTAAAAATACTACAGACAAATACTCGTAAAATACTACAGACAAATACTCGTAAAAATACTACAGACAAATACTCGTAAAATACTACAGACAAATACTCGTAAAAAATACTACAGACAAATACTCGTAAAAATACTACAGACAAATACTCGTAAAAATACTACAGACAAATACTCGGAAAAAATACTACAGACAAATACTCGGGAAAATATGACAGACAAATACTCAGAAATATACTACAGACAAATAATCGGGAAAATACTACAGACAAATAATCGTGAAAAATACTACAGAGAAATACTCGGGAAAAATACTACAGACAAATAATTAAAAACTACTACAGACAAACACTGGAGAAAAATACTAGAGAAAAATACTACAAACAAATAGTCAAAAAATAAAATACTACAGACAAATACTTGAGAAAGATACTACAAATACTCAAAAAAATACTAGACAAATAATTGAAAGAAAAATACTACAGATAAATACTGGAGAAAAATACTACAGAGAAATACGCAAGAAAACTAGGACAGAAATATTGGAGAAAAATACTACAGACAAATAAAAAAATACTACAGACAAATACTCCAAAAATACTGGAGAAAACTCAAACATAGCGTGACTTATCAGAGGAGGTGCAGTTATTTGTGCAGCTTTCATTTTGTCCAAACAAACTTAGCAAATGTTTGTCTTTCTCCAAGTACCCGGCCCTACCTGGAGCTGAGCTGTTTGTGTCACACTGAACATTCCACCATAGACACACATGTAGAACACCCCCAGCCTGGTGTCACAGCAAAGTATCAACAGTTTCAGGGGTTTAACTACAAACACTGGACGACTTTCTGCCATATTTACGCCGGTTTTCACAGCAGAACATATAGAACTACAAAAAATATATTATAGATACAATTTGTGCAGATATTTTTGTTAATATTAAAAAAAAAGAACATTTAACTCACCCACAAACCACTACTCAGGTAAATGAATGTGTGTTTCTGGTCTCTGATCTTTTTTCTGGTCTGGTCTCTGGTCTCTGGTCCGGTCTCTGGTCCGGTCTCTGGTCCGGTCTCTGGTCCGGTCTTTGGTCCGGTCTCTGGTCCGGTCTCTGGTCCGGTCTCTGGTCCGGTCTTTGGTCCGGTCTCTGGTCTCTGGTCCGGTCTTTGGTCCGGTCTCTGGTCCGGTCTCTGGTCTGGTCTTTGGTCCGGTCTCTGGTCTCTGGTCCGGTCTTTGGTCCGGTCTCTGGTCCGGTCTCTGGTCCGGTCTCTGGTCTTTGGTCTGGTCTCTGGTCTCTGGTCCGGTCTCTGGTCTCTGGTCTAACAGGTTTCATGGGGCTGGACCTTCTCCACTGGTCTGTCCCCTCCTCACATTCCTGCTGTGACCTGAGGCCTGAGGTTTGTACTGAAGGACTAAACCAGGACTAAACCAGGGCTAAACCAGGACTAAACCAGGACTAAACCAGGGCTAAACCAGGACTAAACCAGGGCTAAACCAGGACTAAACCAGGACTGAATCAGAACTAAACCAGGACTGAACCAGGACTAAACCAGGACTGAACCAGGACTAAACCAGGGCTAAACCAGGACTAAACCAGGTCTAAACCAGGTCTAAACCAGGACTAAACCAGGACTAAACCAGGACTAAAACAGAACTGAACCAGCTCTATAACAGGTCTAAAATTGGACTAAACCAGGTCTAAACCAGGACTAAACCAGGGCTGTATCAGAACTAAACCAGGACTGAACCAGGACTAAACCAGGACTAAACCAGGACTAAACCAGGGCTAAACCAGGGCTAAACCAGGACTGAACCAGGTCTATAACAGGTCTAAAATGGGACTAAACCCAGTCCAGGTACTGTCTAAGCAGTTCTTGAGGTCAGAGTTCTCTGTGTCGTGTCTTAGCCAATTACAATAAAGTATTTTAATGTCCAAGAATCAGGAAGTGCGTGTTAGCATGCTAGTTGCTCGTTGCATCACTGTGACTCGGCTCTGAAAAGCTCCTCTGAACTAAGACACAAAGTAAGTGAGGAAAAACTCTGGACGACTGCAAACTTTCTCCCTCTGTCCCTCCTCCTTTTTCCCTCTCTCTCTCTCCTCCTCTTTCTACTTCTTTCTTTTCTCCCTCCCTCCTTCCCTAACCCACTTTTTCTCGCCTTCGTTCAATCTGTATTTCTCCGTCCCTACCTCTCTTCTTCTCTCTCTTCTTCTCTTTCTTTCTCTCTCCTTTTCTCCTTCTCACCTTCTCTCTCTCTCTTTCTGTCTCCTTCTCTCCTCTCCTTTTCTCCTTCTCTCTCTCCTTTTCTCCTTCTCGCTCACTTTTTTGCTTTCTCTCCTTTTCTCCTTCTCGCTCACCTTTTTTCCTTCTCTCCTTCTCTCACCTTCTTTCCTTCTCCCTTTTTCTCCTTCTCTCCTTTTCTCCTTCTCTCTCACCTTCTTTCCTTCTCTCCTTTTCTCCTTCTCTCCTTTTCTCCTTCTCTCTCACCTTTTCTCCTTCTGTCCTTCTCTCCTTCTCGCTCACCTTCTTTCCTTCTCTCGCCCCCTCTCTCTCCTTCTCTCTCCCCTCTCTCTCTCTTTCACTCTCTCCTTCCCTCTCTCCCTCTTTCCTTTGGCCGGTGGTTTTTCAGATCTAATTTCATGTGGCTAAAATGATCGTGCAGTAAACGTCTTGGAAAGTCCCTCCTTCTCTCTTTATCTCTTTCTCCCTCCCTCCCTTATCTCTCCCTCTCTCTTTCTTTCTCTTCCCTCTTTCCTTTGGCCTGTGGCTTTTTGATCTAATTTCATGTGACTAAAATGATCGTGCAATAAACGTCTCTCTCTATCTCCTTCTCTCCCTCCATCTCCTTCTCTCCCTCTATCTCCTCTCCCTCCATCTCCTTCTCTCCCTCCATCTCCTTCTCTCCCTCTATCACCTTCTCTCCCTCTATCGCCTTCTCTCCCTCCATCTCCTCTGTTTCTTTCTCTCTTCCTCCCCCACTCACTCTCCTGCTCTCTCGCTCTCCCTTTCCTCTCTATTTCTCTCCCTCCTTCCCACCTCCTCTTTCTCCCTTACTCCTTCTCTCGCTCTAACCCTCCTTCCCTAGTCACTCCTTCTCCCTACTCCCTCTCTCCCTCTTGCTCCCTTTCCTCGCTCTCTAATCCCTCTCCTCTCTCTCCCTCCTCACTCCTTCGCTCTACTCCCTTTCCATTTGCTGCTCCCTCTCTCCGCTCCCTAATCCTTCTCCCTCCCTCACTCTTCCTCCTCTCCTTTTCTCGCCTCCCTCCTCTCTCTCCCCCTTCTCATCCCTCCCTCTCCTCTTTCTCCATCTCTCTCTCCTCCATCCTTCTCCCCCATCCTCCCTCCCTCTCCTCTCTCTCCCTCTCCTCTCTCTCCCTCCTCACTCCATCGCCCTACTCCCTCTCTCCTTGTTGCTCCCTCTCCTCTCTCCTCCTCCCTCTCTCCTCCTCCCTCTCTCCTCTCTCCTCTCTCTCTCTCTCTCACCTGCTGTTGCCAAGGACGACAAACTCGATCATCTCTTCATCACCTCGGAGGAAAAACAAACACAATAAACACAAAACCACCTGACTCCAGATGCCCTCCCTCCTCCTCCTCCTCTCCGTGTGTCAGATGCCCTCCCTCCTCCCGTCCTCCCTCCTCCTCCTCCTCCTCTCCGTGTGTCAGATGCCCTCCCGTCTTCCCTCCTCCGTCCTCCCTCCTCCTCTCGTCTGTTTTTCTTCGGGGATTTAAACGTCACATTTTCATTTTGAGGTTCACCTGGTTTGTCCTTTGAAAATCTGGTTCAGCAGTGACCGCTCTTTTCCTCTCTCTTTCCTCTCTCTTTTCCTCTCTTTCCCTCTCTCTTTCCCTCTCTCTTTCTCTCTCTTTCCCTCTCTCTTTTCCTCTCTCTTTTCCCCTCTCTTTCCCTCTCTCTTTCTCTCTCTCTTTTCCTCTCTCTTTCCCTCTCTCTTTCCTCTCTCTTTCCCTCTCTCTTTCTCTCTCTTTCCCTCTCTCTTTTCCTCTCTTTCCCTCTCTCTTTCTCTCTCTCTTTTCCTCTCTCTTTCCCTCTCTTTCCCACTCTCTTTCCCTCTCTATCCCTCTCTCTTTCTCTCTCTCTTTTCCTCTCTTTTCCTCTCTTTCCCTCTCTCTATCCCTCTCTCTTTCCCTCGCTCTTTCAGCTTCTCACTTTCGCTCCCTTTCCCTTCTTCTGTCTCTCCCTCTCTTTTCTCCCCCTTCCCTTCTTCTCCTCCTTTGTTTTTCTCTTTCCTCTCCCCCTCTCTCTCTCCCTCCCCTTTTCCTGTCTCTCCTTCTCTCTTTATCCCCCACTCTGCCTCCTCCTCTCTCCCCCTCTCTCTCTCCCTCCCCTTTTCCTTTCCCTTTCTCGCCCTCTCTTTCTGTTTCCTTTCTCTCATCCTCTCTCTCTCTCCCTCTTTCTACCTCCCTCTCCTCTCTTTCTCTCTCTCTTTCCTTCTCCCTCTCCCGGCTTCTTTCCTCCCTCTATTTTCCCCTGACCCTCTCTCTCCCTCTCTTCTCACCTTCTCTTCTCACCCTCTCTCTCCCTCTCTTCTCACCTTCTCTTCTCACCCTCTCTCTCCCTCTCTTCTCACCCTCTCTCCCTCTAAACCAGGACTGAACCAGGACTTGACCAGGACTTGACCAGGACTTGACCAGGACTAAACCAGGACTAGACCAGGACTAAACCAGGACTAAACCAGGACTAAACCAGGACTTGACCAGGACTTGACCAGGACTAAACCAGGACTAGACCAGGACTAAACCAGGACTAAACCAGGACTAAACCAGGATTTGACCAGGACTAAACCAGGACTTGACCAGGACTAAACCAGGACTTGACCAGGACTAAACCAGGACTAAACCAGGACTGAACCACTGAACCAGAGAAGGGGGAGAAAAGAGAGAGAAAGAGGCGAGAGGAGAGAAAGAGAGAGGGAGTGAACAAGAGAAAAAGAGTGATAGAAAGATAGAGGGAGAGAGAGAGAGAGAGAGAACAAGAGAGGGAGAGAAAGGCAGGGACGGAAAAAGAAGGAAAGAGGGAAGAAAGGAGAGAGAAAGGAAGGGAGTGAACAAGAGAGACAGAGAGAGAACAAAAGAGGGAGGGAAGAGAGAGAGAAGAAGAAAGTGAAAGGGGGAGATGGATGGACAATGAGAACGAGAGAACAGGAGAGAAGGAGAGAAGGAGAGAGACAGAGAAAGAGAAGGGGGAGAAAGGAGAACGAAAGAAAGGCAGGGAGGGAAAGAGAGGAGAGATGGAAAGGGAGAGAGAGAGAGAGGGAGGAATGAACAATAGAGAAAGAGAGGGAGTAGAGAGGGAGGGAGTGATGGAGCAAATGAGAGAGAGAGGAGAGAGGGAGAGAGGCACAGATGTGGAGATATAAGGAAACTGGGTCAGACGAAGAGAGAGGGAGTAGAAAGAGGAGAAGAGGGATGGAGGGATGGAGAGAAAAGAGCGCACGGCCGGACCATTTTTATTCTTTTTCTTTTGTCTTTTTAACATTTGTTTTTAGATTATATTTGTGATTAGTAATGTATTTTTTAATTACTTTTATTTTTATTTTTTTATTTTATTTTATTTTATTTATCTATTTTTATTTTTTATCTATTTTTCACCGTTAAAGTCTCTGTGTCTGTTTTTCTCAGTGTGTTTGAGTAAATAAATCTGTTCTGTTCTGTTCTGTGTCTGATGATAAATTACAAATTGCCCGAGAATCAGGAGGTGCGCATTAGCATGCCGGCTGTTGTTGTTGTGCAGAAGAAGGAAAGAGGAGAAAGGGAGGAGAGAGGGAGGAGAGGAGGAGAGAGGGAGGAGAGGAGGAGAGGAGAAAGGGAGAGAGGGAGGAGAGGAGAGAGAGAAGAGAGAAGAGAGGGAGGAGAGGAGAGAGGGAGGAGAGAGGGAGAGAGGGAGGAGAGAGGGAGAAGAGAGAGAAGAGAAAAAGGAGAGAGAGAGAGGAGAGAGAGAGGAGAAAGGGAGGAGAAAAGAGAGGGAGAGAAGAGGAGAGAGGAGAGAGAGGAGAGGAGAGAAAGAGAGGGGGTAGAAGAAGAGAGGGGGGAGAGAGGGCAAGAGGAGAGAGGGAGAGAAGAGAAAGGAGAGGGAGGGAAGGAGGAGAGAAGAAAAAGGAGAGAGAGGAGAGGAGACAGATGTGGAGTGCTGAGCCATGAGGGGGAGAGAGAGATGGGGGGAGAAGAAGAAGAGAAAAGAAGAGAGAAGAAAGAGAGGCAGAGGAGGGAAGGAGAGAAGCAGCTGAACGAGTAAATCACAGCTGCACCTCGACCCTGACCCCTGTTTGACCTTTAACCTTTTAGACAAACAACATGAACCTGGAACATCCCCGAGAAAGAGAAAGAGAGAGGGAGAGAAGGAGAGAGGGAGAGAAGGAGAGAGGGAGAGAGGGAGAGAGGGAGAGAGGGATGATGGCAGAGAGAGAGGAGGAGGACGGGAGGAAGTCACTGCCCGAACTAATCTGACTTTATACCTGTTTTAGCACTTAAAGACCTTTTTTCACAACATTTTTACTCTTAAAAACGTGAAAAACAAAACCAGTTTGCAGTAGAGATGTGACAATAAGGTAAATCTGGTGATATCGTATCGTCAAAGGTCTCACAATAATATCGTGGACCATCACAATATATCGAATCCCAAGTCTCTTTGCTTAAATGAACAGTTCTGATGCAGAAATAGCTAAAAAACAGAGGGAACTACATAGACCATGATCCTTTGCTCCGTTTCAGTGCAGACGACATGAAGAAATAACTGTTCTAAGCACTTTTACATCTTCATTCTTTGGATTAAGTCTTGCGAAGGGATTTTTAGAGGAAAAAGTAGCAGATTCACAGTTTTGTGCCTCCTCAAAATATCGCAATAAATATCGTATCGTGAGGTTCATACTGTGATATCGTATCGTGAGATTTGGAAATCGCTACACCCCTAGTTCGCCGTGGTCCAGAGTTCTTCCTCTCTTCCCTTCTGCATTCAGAACGTCCTCCTTATTCACCACGAGGGGTTTAGAAGAGCTTTTCACAACCTTCAGAGACAATAAAACACATCGTAATTAGACACAGACGGGACAGGACTTCGGCTACAGCCACACAAAAAATGTGAGTCCACAGACGTGACGGGTCAGTAAATATTCACGTCCAGACGACAACGGAGTGAAAACAATGTCATTCACATGCCACACCTGTATGTGGCGCTGTAACAGGACACAGCCACTGGACACACAAGACCACAAAGAGGCACAAAGTCCTTTGTCTTCCACAACACACGATGGTGATGGTGATGGTGGTGGTGGTGGTGATGGTGGTGGTGGTGGTGGTGGTGGTGATGGTGGTGGTGATGGTGGTGGTGGTGGTGGTGATGGTGGTGGTGATGGTGGTGGTGGTGGTGGTGATGGTGGTGGTGATGGTGGTGGTGGTGGTGGTGATGGTGGTGGTGATGGTGGTGGTGATGGTGGTGGTGGTGGTGGTGGTGATGGTGGTGGTGGTGATGGTGGTGGTGATGGTGGTGGTGGTGATGGTGGTGGTGATGGTGGTGGTGGTGGTGGTGGTGATGGTGGTGATGGTGGTGGTGGTGGTGGTGGTGGTGATGATGATGATCAGACCAGCACAAGAGGTTCTGATGCAACTGCAAATAAACTGAGAAGCATCTGGAGCACAAACTGTTGTCTGCTCTGGTTCTTGTTCTGGTTGTTCTGGTTGTTCTGTTTGTTGTTCTGGTTGTTGTTCTGGTTGTTCTGGTTGTTCTGGTTGTTCTGGTTGTTGTTCTGGTTGTTCTGGTTGTTCTGGTTGTTGTTCTGGTTGTTGTTTTGGTTGTTCTGGTTGTTGTTCTGGTTGTTCTGGTTGTTCTTCTGGTTGTTCTGGTTGTTCTGGTTGTTGTTCTTCTGGTTGTTCTGGTTGTTGTTCTGGTTGTTGTTCTGGTTGTTGTTCTGTTTGTGTTCTGGTTGTGTTCTGGTTGTGTTCTGATTGTTCTGGTTGTTCTGGTTGTTCTGGTTGTTGTTCTGGTTGTTCTGGTTGTTGTTCTGGTTGTTCTGGTTGTTCTGGTTGTTCTGGTTGTTGTTCTGGTTGTTGTTCTGGTTGTTGTTCTGGTTGTTCTGGTTGTGTTCTGGTTGTTCTGGTTGTTGTTCTGGTTGTTGTTCTGGTTGTTCTGGTTGTTGTTCTGGTTGTTGTTCTGGTTGTTGTTCTGGTTGTTCTGGTTGTTCTGGTTCTTGTTCTGGTTGTTCTGGTTGTTCTGGTTGTTGTTCTGGTTGTTGTTCTGGTTGTTGTTCTGGTTGTTGTTCTGGTTGTTGTTCTGGTTGTTGTTCTGGTTGTTGTTCTGGTTGTTGTTCTGGTTGTTGTTCTGGTTGTGTTCTGGTTGTTCTGGTTGTTCTGGTTGTTGTTCTGGTTGTTCTGGTTGTTCTGGTTGTTGTTCTGGTTGTTGTTCTGGTTGTGTTCTGTTTGTGTTCTGGTTGTGTTCTGGTTGTTCTGGTTGTTCTGGTTGTTCTGGTTGTTGTTCTGGTTGTTCTGGTTGTTCTGGTTGTGTTCTGGTTGTTCTGGTTGTTCTGGTTGTTCTGGTTGTGTTCTGGTTGTTCTGGTTGTGTTCTGGTTGTTCTGGTTGTTCTGGTTGTTCTGGTTGTGTTCTGGTTGTTCTGGTTGTTCTGGTTGTTCTGGTTGTGTTCTGGTTGTTCTGGTTGTTCTGGTTGTTGTTCTGGTTGTGTTCTGGTTGTTCTGGTTGTGTTCTGGTTGTTCTGGTTGTTCTGGTTGTTCTGGTTGTTCTGGTTGTGTTCTGGTTGTTGTTCTGGTTGTGTTCTGGTTGTGTTCTGGTTGTTCTGGTTGTGTTCTGGTTGTTCTGGTTGTTGTTCTGGTTGTTGTTAAAATGGGACAAAGACGCACAGTGTCACAGTCAACAACAAACAGGAACTTTAAAGAGCAACTTCCTGTTTGGGCTGACACCACTTCCTGTTGCAGACTTTATCAGAACAAACACCAGCACCGCAGAGACGTTACGCTCGAAATAAAAGCAGGAAGTGGAATTTTAAACAGGATCAATGTCATCGCAGAGGAAAAATAAAAGGTTCGATTGACGGATGCATCTCCACAGTGAAAATATAAAGTGATCAGAGCGAATCAGCAAACACCAGAGTGTCTGTTTGTTTGTTTTTGCAGGTTTAGTCCAGGTTTAGTCCAGGTTTAGACCAGGTTTAGACCAGGTTTAGAGCAAGTTTAGTTCAGGTTTAGACCAAGTTTAGACCAGGTTTACATCAGGTTTACATCAGGTTTAGTCCAGGTTTAGACCAGGTTTAGTCCTGGTTTAGACCAGGTTTAGAGCAAGTTTAGTTCAGGTTTAGACCAGGTTTAGACCAAGTTTAGTCCAGGTTTAGACCAGGTTTAGACCAAGTTTAGTCCAGGTTTAGACCAGGTTTAGACCAAGTTTAGTCCAGGTTTAGACCAGGTTTAGACCAGGTTTAGAGCAAGTTTAGTTCAGGTTTAGACCAAGTTTAGACCAGGTTTACATCAGGTTTACATCAGGTTTAGTCCAGGTTTAGACCAGGTTTAGTCCTGGTTTAGACCAGGTTTAGAGCAAGTTTAGTTCAGGTTTAGACCAGGTTTAGACCAAGTTTAGTCCAGGTTTAGACCAGGTTTAGACCAAGTTTAGTCCAGGTTTAGACCAGGTTTAGACCAGGTTTAGAGCAAGTTTAGTTCAGGTTTAGACCAAGTTTAGACCAGGTTTACATCAGGTTTACATCAGGTTTAGTCCAGGTTTAGACCAGGTTTAGTCCTGGTTTAGACCAGGTTTAGAGCAAGTTTAGTTCAGGTTTAGACCAGGTTTAGACCAAGTTTAGTCCAGGTTTAGACCAGGTTTAGACCAAGTTTAGTCCAGGTTTAGACCAGGTTTAGACCAAGTTTAGTTCAGCTTTAGACCAGGTTTAGACCAGGTTTAGATCAGGTTTAGTCCAGGTTTAGACCAGGTTTAGTCCTGGTTTAGTCCTGGTTTAGACCAGGTTTACATCAGGTTTAGTCCAGGTTTAGTCCAGGTTTAGACCAAGTTTAGTCCAGGTTTAGACCAAGTTTAGTCCAGGTTTAGACCAAGTTTAGACCAAGTTTAGTTCAGGTTTAGACCAGGTTTAGACCAAGTTTAGTTCAGGTTTAGACCAGGTTTAGTTCAGGTTTAGACCAGGTTTAGACCAAGTTTAGTTCAGGTTTAGACCAGGTTTAGTCCAGGTTTAGTCCTGGTTTAGTCCTGGTTTAGACCAGGTTTAGACCAGGTTTAGTCCAGGTTGAGACCAGGTTTAGACCAGGTTTAGTCCAGGTTTAGTCCAGGTTTAGACCAGTTTTAGACCAAGTTTAGTTCAGGTTTAGACCAGGTTTAGTCCAGGTTTAGACCAAGTTTAGTTCAGGTTTAGACCAGGTTTAGTTCAGGTTTAGTCCAGGTTTAGTCCAGGTTTAGACCAGGTTTAGACCAAGTTTAGTTCAGGTTTAGACCAGGTTTAGTTCAGGTTTAGACCAGGTTTAGACCAAGTTTAGTCCAGGTTTAGACCAGGTTTAGACCAGGTGTAGACCAGGTTTAGTCCAGGTTTAGTCCAGGTTTAGTCCAGGTTTAGACCAAGTTTAGTTCAGGTTTAGACCAGGTTTAGACCAGGTTTAGTCCAGGTTTAGACCAGGTTTAGACCAGGTTTAGTCCAGGTTTAGACCAAAGTTAGTTCAGGTTTAGACCAGGTTTAGGCCAAGTTTAGTTCAGGTTTAGACCAGGTTTAGACCAAGTTTAGTTCAGGTTTAGACCAGGTTTACATCAGGTTTAGTTCAGGTTTAGTCCAGGTTTAGACCAGTTTTAGACCAAGTTTAGTTCAGGTTTAGACCAGGTTTAGACCAAGTTTAGTTCAGGTTTAGACCAGGTTTAGACCAAGTTTAGACCAGGTTTAGACCAGGTTTAGTCCAGGTTTAGTCCAGGTTTAGTCCAGGTTTAGTCCAGGTTTAGACCAGGTTTAGACCAGGTTTAGACCAGGTTTAGACCAGGTTTAGTCCAGGTTTAGACCAGGTTTAGACCAGGTTTAGACCAGGTTTAGACCAGGTTTAGTCCAGGTTTAGACCAGGTTTAGACCAGGTTTAGACCAGGTTTAGACCAGGTTTAGTCCTGGTTTAGACCAGGTTTAGTCCAGGTTTAGTCCTGGTTTAGTCCTGGTTTAGACCAGGTTTACATCAATTTTAGTCCAGGTTTGGTCCAGGTTTAGACCAGGTTTACATCAATTTTAGTCCAGGTTTGGTCCAGGTTTAGACCAGGTTTAGACCAGGTTTAGTTCAGGTTTAGACCAGGTTTACATCAAGTTTAGTCCAGGTTTGGTCCTATTTTTTGTCCTGCCAGTTCGATATCTGTGAAAAACGAGGATCTATTTTCGATACTTTAGAATCGATGAGAATCTGATTTCCGATACCGTTTCCAGTGAATCGTTACATAATCATCATAACTTGGCACAGATCTGGAAACACAGGAAGCGTTTTTGGAACATTTGAGACTTGGTATTTTGGGATTATGATAAGTTTGGGAGATATGATCGGAGCTTCTCCATATTTGGTCACGTCTGCTCCACCAGAACATCCAAACACGAGGACAATGCTCCTGTGTGCGCCGGAGCCAAACCTTCACCGTTCACCACAACAAACACCCACAACCGGCTCACGGAGGGGACCAGAGCCCAACCACTGAGCCACAGGCACGATGAGGATCAGGAGTCGAACCCACAACCTCCTCACGGGATTTAAACCACAGACGATGTGAAAAAACAACTGTGAGAAGCAGAAAATAGACCTAAAACCGGACTAAACCAGGACTAAATTAGGGCTAAAATCAAAGATATGCTGGGACTAAACCAGGACTGAAGCAGAACTAAACCAGGACTAAATTACGGCTAAATCAGGACTAAAACAGGTCTAAACTAAGACTAAAGCAGGTCTAAACCCGCACTAATCCAGGACTATACAAGGACTAAATCAGGTCTAAAGCAAGACAGAACCAAAACTAAACCAGGACTAAACCAGGTCTAAACCAGAACTAAACCAGGACTAAATTAGGGCTAAATCAGGACTACACCAGGACACCTAAACCGGAACTAAATCAGGTCTAAACCAGGTCTAAATGTGTACTAATCCAGGGCTATACAAGGACTAAATCAGGTCTAAACTACGACTGAACCAGAACCAAACCAAGGCAAAACTAGGTCTAAACCAGGACTAAACCAGGACTAAACCAGGACTAAACCAGGACTTGCCCAGGGCTGCAAAGGGGGTAAATGAGGACATTATTGACAAAGGACTAAAGGATGATGGAACTCAATCCGTTTTAATTATAACAGAGCAGAAACCAGAACTACGACTATACCTGAACTAGACCAGGACTAAACCAGATCTAAACCAAGACTAAGCCAGCACTAAACCAGAGCTCCACTGGGACTAAACCAGGACAAGAATCAAGACCTGAAGAATCGTCTGTTCAACCACGAAAAAGAAGAAAGACACAGCACCCGTCAAAATATTATTATTATTATTATTAGGACTAAACCAGGACTGAACCAGGACTGAACCAGGACTAAACCAGGACTAAACCAGGACTAAATAAGGACTATACTCAAACTAAAGCATGATTTAAGCAGGAATTAACCAGAGCTACAATGGGACTAAACCAGGTCTAAGCCAGGACTGAACTTGGACTAAACCTGAACTAAAAACCAGAACGAAACCGCCACGACTGTTCCAAGTCTATACTAGGTTCACACCAGGTCTACACCAGAACTAAACCAGGTCTACCCAGGACTGAATCAGGTCTAAAGATGAACTAAACCAACACTAAACCAGGTCCAAACCAGGACTGAACTAGGATTAACCCAGTTCTAAACCCAGTTTAAACCCGTACTAAACCAGAAATGAACCAGGACTGACTAAAACTGAACCTGGTCTAAACCAGGACTGAACAAGGACTAAACCTGAACTGTACCAAGTCTATACCTGGTCTAAACCGGGACTGAACTAGAATTAACCCAGTTCTAAAGCCGTACTAAACCAGGACTAAACCAGAAATGAACCAGCTCTAAACCAGGACTAATCAGGTCAAAACCAGGACTAAACCAGGACTGAACTGGGACTAAACCTGAACTAAAAAACAGAACGAAACCACCACGACCGTACCAAGATTCAAACCAGGTCTACAGCAGGTCTAAACCCGGTCTAACCCGGTCCTAAGCGTGCCACGGTCTGCACGATGCGTTAAAAGTGAACACCGCGAACCCAAACACGAGCGGAGCGCGTTCGGCTGCGTCTCTCCGCGCAGCGAGACAAAGAAATCCGACACGGTTTTGCAAGTTTGACGCTACAAACCAAACGTGGAGATGTTTACCTTGATCCGTGTCCGATTTTTCTCCTTTTTGCGAAATAAACTCCGCCGTGAAATCGCAGAGATCCGGCGCCGTTGCGAGCGTCGCGGATCTGTTTACGGTTTCTGACAGCGCAGCGGAGACGCCCTCTTCGCTCCGGGGAGTGGATGGAGCGGCGGGGGAGAGTCGGGGGTGCAGCCGGGGTGGAGTGAGGGCAGAGCGGGCACACGGAGGCGGGGAGACGCGGTTTCTCCGGTGGTTGTCGGGGCTGTGCGCGCTGCCGCCGCAGCTGCCGCTGCTGCTGCTGCGCGGTGCGTGAGGAGGGAGGAGGCGGGACTGACCTGACAGGAACCGAAAGGAAACCTGGACTAAACCTGGACGAAACTAGGACTAAACCTGGACTAAACCTGGACGAAACTAGGACTAAACCTGGACTAAACCTGGGCTAAACTAGGACTAAACCTGGTCTAAACCTGGACTAAACCTGCTTTAAAGTAGGACTAAACCTGGATTAAACCTGGGCTAAACCTGGACTAAATCTGGACTAAACCTGGTCTAAACTAGGACTAAACCTGACCTAAACATGGTCTAAATCTGGGCTAAACCTCGTCTAAACTTGGCCAAAATGTGGACTAAACCTGGACTAAACATGGACTAAACCTGGTCTAAACCTGGACTAAACCTGGACTAAACCTGGACCAAACCTGGTGTAAACCTGGTCTAAACCCTGTGTAAACCTGAAATAAACCTGGACTAAACCTGGACTAAACCTGGTCTAAACCCGGATTAAACCTGAAATAAACCGGGACTAAACCTGGTCTACACCTGGACTAAATCTGGACTAAATCTGGACTAAACCGGGACTAAACCTGGTCTAAACCTGGTCTAAACCTGGTCTATACCTGGACTAAACCTGGACTAAACCTGGACTAAACCTGGACTAAACCTGGACCAAACCTGGTGTAAACCTGGTCTAAACCCTGTGTAAACCTGAACTAAACCTGGACTAAACCTGGACTAAACCTGGTCTAAACCCGGATTAAACCTGAAATAAACCGGGACTAAACCTGGTCTACACCTGGACTAAATCTGGACTAAATCTGGACTAAACCAGGACTAAACCTGGTCTAAACCTGGTCTATACCTGGACTAAACCTGGACTAAACCTGGTCTAAACCTGGTCTAAACCTGGTCTATACCTGGACTAAACCTGGACTAAACCTGGACTAAACCTGCTTTAAACTAGGACTAAACCTGGCCTAAACCTGGCCTAAACCTGGGCTAAACCCTAAACCGGTTCAGTACACATGTGCTTGTTTGTTTGCTCTGTGGAGAAGGGAGAGTTTTTGCTGGAAAGTTGCCGTTCCTCAGTAAACACAGGCTAATTACTGTGTGGGAAATGTTTTACGTAATTCCGATCAGGACACGGCCTCTCTGTGGGAACGTCTGAAAACACCAGGGAATGAGGAACATGTGGCTCGGATCAGCTCTGAAGGAAAAGAGACGGCAAAGATCTGTTTTCCAGGACGCCACAGAAGCCTGGAAACGTCTTCAGGTCATTAGATGTTTATCACCTCAAACCACAGAGGCCGTAGTCGGTGTAACGGTGTGTTTCCTTCAGCGGAGCTCAGAAAACTCTGTTCCACCCGCTGATGTCATGAAGTGCTGCTCTAAACCAGAGCTCCACTGGGACTAAACCAGGTCAAGAGTCAGGACCTGAAGAAACCTCAGTTCAACCACAAGAGAGAAGAAAGACACAGCACCTGTCGATTATTATTATTACTATTATTATTATTATTATTATTATTATTATTATTATTATTATTATTAATAATAATAATAATTATTATTATTATTATTAGGATTAAACCTGGTCTAAACGTAGATTAAACCTGGACTAAACCTGGACTAAACCTGGACTAAACCTGGACTAAACCTGGACGAAGCCTGAACGAAACCTGGTCCAGGTTTAGACCGGGTTTAGTCCAGGTTTAGACCAGCTCATGTGCTATTACAGGAAGTGCTCCTCTGTGTTTTTAAACTCCACACACCTTCACCATCATCTGGATCATTTCAGCGTCTGGAGTCGCTAATCTCGACTGAGCTAAAGGTGAAAGGAGCTGTCCACTTTAAAACTACCACTTCATGGCATCACAAGGTGGAGCAGAGCGTTTGGAGCTTTGGAGATGTAACAGACGAATAATAAAGTGTTACTCAAACATGTGAATGAAACAAACACAACTCCAGGTGTGTTTTTTCTTTTGCTAAAGTGTGCTTTGTATCGCCATGGTAACCGCTGGACATTCCCCCATAGAGATACAAGATCAAGATTCAAGATTCAAGATTACTTTATTTGTCCCAAAGGAAATTTGTTTTGGACACAAAGGCTGCCACATAAACAGTACACATTAAACAAACATGAAACAAGACATACTTCAACATTCACTTTAACAACCTCATACCACATCACATCACAGTCCTGCGCTATGGCCTCAGTTCAGGAGAGTTACTGAGATGGGCAGGAATGAGTTTTTATACCTGTTCAGGGGTCTTTTTCTGTTTTTAATGGGTACTCTATAGCGTCGCCCAGATGGTAGCAGCTCATATTGGGAGTGTAGGACATGAGAGGGGTCTGAAGTGATCTTTCTTGCTTGTTTGACAACAGTCTCCTCAAACAACTGTTGCAAGGATGGATACTCTCTCACCCCCATCACTTTGAGCGCTGTGTGCACCAGTCTATAAAGTTCAGATTTTGTTTTAACTGTGAGATTACCAAACCACACACACATTCCATATCTTATTATGCTCTCAATAATAGCATGATAGAAAACAATCATTATTTTTTGTTCAACACCAAATACCCTCAGTCTTCGCAAGAAATACAGTCTTTGTTGTATCTTGCTACAGACAGAGTTCACATGGACATCCCACGTCAGGGTAGAATCTATGTGGACCCCCAGGTATTTGTATGAATGAACCTGGGTGACCTCAGAGTCATGGATGGAGAGTGGGGTGTGATCTCCCAATTGTCCTGGATCAAAAACTATCTCTTCAGTTTTCTTCACATTGACAATGAGATGATGGTCATCACACCACTTTACCAAGCGCTCCACCTCAGATCTGTACACTGATATATCTGTGTCCTTGTCCATGAGTCCCAAGAGTCTACATGTAGAAGAAGAACAGTATCCGCGCACCGCAGTGTGAGAATCTGTGTGTTCTAATGTAAACAGATCGACCACCAAACCATCAGGCCCCGTGGCACCTGCCGCACCTGCTGCACCTGCCGTACCTGCTGTACCTGCCGCACCTGCCGCACCTGCCGTACCTGCCGCACCCGCCGCACCTGTCGCACCTGCCGCACCCGCCGCACCCGCCACACCCGCCGCACCTCCCGCACCTGCCGCACCTCCCGCACCTGCCGCACCTGCCGCCCCTGCCCCTGCGTCTGTAACTCGATCAGATTCTCGTCTGAGGGGAGAAAATGGAGCTCAAATCCACTTTAAACCCGAGACCTTTTCTATAACAGAGAGTTGACCTTCACAACACACAGACACATACACATATACACATGAACACACACACACATACACACACAGGTATGAACACACAGACACACACACACTAAGACACATAAATATACACACCAACACACACACATACACACACATACATACACACACACACACCAAGACACACATACACACATAAATGCACACAACTATACATACACACACTCACATATACACACACACATACACATAGAGACATGCAACCACACAATAACACACACATACATACATATAAACACACACACACAGACATACACAATAACACACACACACATACACACACACACAGGTATGAACACACAGACACACACAGACTAAGACACAAATATACACAAACACACACACACACAAAACTAGAGATGTCACAAATAACGTAAATCTGGTGATATCGTATCGTCAAAGGTCTCACAATAATATCGTGGACCATCACAATATATCGAATCCCAAGTGTCTTTGCTTAAATGAACAGTTCTGATGCAGAAATAGCTTAAAAAAACAGAGGGAACTACATAGACCATGATCCTTTGCTCCGTTTCAGCGCAGACGACATGAAGAAATAACTGTTCTAAGCACTTTTACATCTTCATTCTTTGGGTTAAGTTTGTGAAGCGTTTTTAGAGGGAAAAGTCGCAGATTCACAGTTTTATATTGTAATAAATCTGGTCCAGTGAGACGTTTATGGTGAAAATATCGAACAGAGAGATTTGGATTTATTATTAACGTTACACAAAACCGACTCTTGTGAGCTTCAAACAGATCAACAACGAAGGGATTTGTAATAATAATGATGATATTATTCCAGATTCTTTCGGTATTGATCTGTATTCAGTATGAGTGGGGAAGGAAAGGAAAGTTACGCACTGCATCTTTAGGTTTAATTCTGTTTCTGCCGCGAGGGGCCCGTTACAGGTGCGGCGCCGACCCACAATCCCCTGCTGCAGATTAGATTTCCCCCAACGCTCTCTAAACTGGTTTGTGGTTGTGTGGGGCCCGAGATCTGCACACACCCAAGAGCGACAGAAAAACAGGATTTTATAAAGCTGCACTGTGTCACTTTTCGGTTGGGGGCATCCGTCACCTGCTTGCTTCCATGGATACGTCATCGCGCAGCCTGGAATGTTTCGCAGTGTGACATTAAACAGCTCCACTTTACATTTATTCCATCACAGGTGCAGGTTTTAGAGCTCGAAAACACCAAGAAAAACAGACGTTCTGACCTGTAACTCGCCATAGTTTGGTTTGGGGGTCCGTCACCTGCTTGTTTCCATGGATACGTCATTCCTCTGCCTGGAATGTTCCGCAGTGTGACATTAAACAAACACCTGCACACACACAAACAAACAGTACGACGTTTCTACGATCACAAGTGGTTTTATGGCTCAAAAACACCCAGAAAAACAAAAAACAAACATTCTGAGTGTGAGCGGCATCGCCTCTCCACAGATCCGACCTGTAACTCGCTCTGGTTTGGACCCTCCTCCAGTGCAACGCTTTAATTTCGTTGCGGTTGCCGTGCGCTACCGAATTTTTATCCTAATTTTGTGTTTCTGTTTTGTTTTTGAGCTCTTTTGACAGAAGTTCATAAAGACACTTAAAGCTGCACTGTGTAACTTTTCCGGTGGAGGCTTCCGTCAAACGTTTGTCTCCATGGAGATGTTACTGCTTGGTCTGGAATGTTCCGCAGTACGGCATTAAACCTTTTACTGTCTCCAGCAGCAAAGTTACATCACGCACCTTAAAAATTACACACTAAAAACGTTAAAGGTGCACGACGTAACTTTTTTTGGATTTGGGGGTCCGTCACCTGCTTGTTTCCATGGATACGTCGTTCCTCTGCCTGGAATGTTCCGCAGTGTGACATTAAACAGCTCTACTTTACATTTATTCCATCACAGGTGCAGGTTTTAAAGCTCAAAAACACCAAGAAAAACACACATTCTGACCTGTAACTCGCCATAGTTTGGTTTCGGGGTCCGTCACCTGCTTGTTTCCATGGATACGTCATTCCTCTGCCTGGAATGTTCCGCAGTGTGACATTAAACAAACACCTGCACACACACAAACAAACAGTACGACGTTTCTACGATCACAGGTGGTTTTAAAGCTCAAAAACACCTAGAAAAACAGACGTGAGTGTGAGCGGCGTCGCCTCTCCGCAGATCTGACCTGTAACTCCATGGATACGTCATTCCTCTGCCTGGAATGTTCCGCAGTGTGACATTAAACACCTCTACATTACGTTTATTCACTTACAGGTGGTTTTATGGCTCAAAAAGACCTCGAAAAACAAACATTCTGAGTGTGAGCGGTGTCGCCTCTCCACAGATCCGACCTTTACCGTCTCTGTCCCTGATTTTTATGCTCTTAAAAAGGTGAAAAACAAAAGGATTACATTTTTTTAAACAGTTTGCAGTGGTTCAGAGCGTCTAAATTATTCACAGAGACGAGTTTAGTCATTTTCCGGTTTGGTCGTCATGGAAAACTAACACCAACTAGTCGCCCGGTAACGGCGCCTGGTTTACTGGGTATTTCTGAGCTATAAAACTACCTCAAATTGAATAATAAATGAGTAAAGTAGAGCTGTTTAATGTCACACTGTGGAACATTCCGGGAAGAGAAATTACCCTTAGACTAAACAGGAAAGGCGACAGACTAAACTGCACCACGGTTTTGGAATACGTCAGAAAAAAGTAAAGTTTCCGATGTTTTTATGACACAAACGCCGCTCGTCCGGACGCCGGGCAAAAAACAACCCTGAACCGAGGCAGAACGTGCAAATGAGACGGATTTATGAATGAAAGTGACTGTACGGAGAGCAAAGAGGGACAAACCAGTTAAAGCAGGAAAGTAAGTCGGGATCATAGTTAAAGAGCGCGGGTTTCTCTGGTTTAATGTCGTTTCCTCGTCACAAACAGACCTGGAGTCGTGTTTTGTTTCATTCACACGTTTAACACACAAACCTGCACATTTAGGCTTTTTTTAGTTCTTCTCTGAACTAAAAACACTCCGTTCCACCTTGTGATGTCATGTGGTGATAGAAGAAGTGCTCCAGTTATGTGTCCTGAAATAAGCTCACTGCCTGCAAACTTACTGGAGGAACATTTCTAACACACTGTCCCAGGTTTTCAGTATTAGCTTAGAACCAAACCCTCTATTGGCCTTTTTAGTGCTACAGAAAACTCCTCCTCGGCTTTCACGTTACTTTCGGCACGTCGGGCTGTTCTGTTTAGGTGGAAGGACGCTGACCCTCCCTCACGCTCACGCTGACCCTCCCTCACGCTCACGCTGACCCTCCCTCACGCTCACGCTGACCCTCCCTCACGCTCACAGCGGTTATGAGATGTCATGTCTAAAGCTAGAAAAATTAGATTCTCACTGAAACTAAATATTACTACATTTGAGAAAACACGGGGCCATTTCCTCCAGTTGTGTTCAGCTCTTTAAAGAGAAAAGGCTGTTGCACAGTGTGAATATGTGAATACAAAAACATACAAAACATACACATACACAGTGTGAATATGTGAATACAAAAGCAGCTGGTGTGAAGATTCGACTGGTGCAGTGACAGGTGGTTTATTTCTACAGCCCTTTACACAGACACATGTCCCCAAAGCGCTTTACACAGCATTTTACAGCCTTTTTATTCACTCCAGACCCGGCGGTGGTGAAACTATTGTAGCCACAGTTGCCCTGGGGCAGACTGACGGAGTCACCACCACCATCACTCACACAACTTTCACACCTACAGTGCAGGTTTTGAGTTGATGGGGGAAACCCATCCAGACACGGGGAGAACATGCAAACTCCACACAGAAAGGCCCGGGCGACCCGGGGATCGAACCCACAACCTTCTTGCTGTGAGGCCTGAGTGCCGCCGACAGGATGGGTGGGCGAGGGGGGTTGTATTCCCTTTGGAGTTTTATTTTGCTTTTTTAAAATCTACTTTTGTTTTGTTTTTGTGTTTTGTTTTTGTCTTTTTTTGTTTGTCAACTTTTTTGTTTTTTTTGTTTTGTATTTTCTCTACTTTTGTTTTTTCATTTTTTTCTGCTTTGTTTTTGTCTTTTATTTTGTTTGTTTTTTGTTTACTTTTGGTTTGTTTTTGTCTACTTTAGTTTTGTTTGTTTTTTAAGTTTTGTTTTTGTCTTTTATTTTGTTTTGTTTTGTTTTTTTATTTTGTTTTGTTTTTTCGGTTTTGTTTTTGTCTACTTTTGTTTTTAATTTTTTTTTTGTTTATCTACTTTTATTACAGTCATTGTTTTTTCTCCGTTTTATGTTTTCCAACATAAATTTGATTTGTTGAAGCCTTAAAAATAAAAATCTTTCCTCAGAATCACGGGAAAACCGGAGATGTTATTGTGTTGCCTGGAATGTTCCGCACTGGGGCATTAAACGTGTCCGTCTCACCTGATCATGGCTGAACTAATCCTGTTTACGCCGAACGAGGGAGAGAAAACGGAGGAAAAGATTATGGAGCGAGGGAAGAGGAGAGAGAGGAGGAAGATTAGAGGAGTAAAAGAGCTGAAGGAGCAGAGGAGAGATGGAGGAAGAGAAGAGAAGGAAGGAGAGAGAGAGAAGAGAGGACATGGAGAGAGAAAAGAGAGAAGAAAGGAGGAGGCGAGAGAGACGAGGGAGGGACAAGGAAGAAAGGAGAGTGGAGCAGAGGGGAGTGGAGGAAGAAAGAAGGAGAAGAGGGAGAGAAGAAAGAGGAAGAGATGGGGAGGAGAAGGAGAGAAGAGGGAGAGAAGAGAAAAAAGGAGTAGAGAGAGAGAAGAGGGAGAGAAGAAAGAATAGGTGAGAGAAGAGGGAGAGAAATGGAAGACAGGAGAGAGGAGCAGAGGGGAGTGGAAGAGAAGAAATGCAAGAAGAGGGAGAGAAGAGAAGACAAGGAGAAAGAAAAGGAAGAAGAGAAAGAAAAAGAGAAGGAGAGAGAAGAGGAACAGAGGAGAGAGAAAAGTGAGAGAAGAAAGAGAAAGAAAGAAGAGAAGGAAGAAAAAATGGGGAGAGAATAGAGAAAGAGAAGAGGAAGAGAAGAGAGAAGAAGAGGGAGAGAAGAGAGGAGAAGATGAGAGAGAAGAGGAGAAGGAGAGAGAGAAGCAGCAGAGAAGAAGAGGGGAAGGAGAGAAGAGAAGGGAGAGAGAAGAGGAAGAGAAGAAGAGAGAAGAGGAAGAGAAGGAGGAGGGAGAAGAGAATGAGAGAGAAGAGAAGAAAAGAGCAGAGAGAGAGAAGAGGGAGAGATAAGGAAGACAAGAGAGAGGAGAGTGGAGGAAGAGAAGGAATGAGAGAAGAGAGAAGAAGAGAGAACAAGGAGAGAGAGGAGAGGAAAAGGAGACGGAAGAGGGAGATAAAAGAAGAGAGGACAAGGAGAAAGAAAAAGGAGAGAAGAAAGAGGAAGAAAGAAAAGAGGAAGAGAGGAGAAGAGGAAGAGAGAAGAGGAGAGAAGTGAGGAGGGAAAAGGGGGAGAAAAGAGAGGAAAAGGAGAGAAGAGGAAGAAAGAAGAGGAGGAGAAGAAGAAGTTAGGAGGGAAAAGGGGGAGAAAAGAGGGGAAAACAAGAGAAGAGGAAGAAAGAGGAGGAGAGAGAAAGAAGAGGAAGAGAAGAAGAGAGAGAAGAGGAAGAGCGAAGAGAAGGAGAGAGGAAAAAGAGGGAGGAGAAGAAGAGATAAGAGGAAGAGAGGAAGAGAAGAAGAGAGAAAAGGGAGAGAAGAAAGAAGAAAAGGAGGCGAGAGAAAAGAGGAGAGAAGAGGAGAGGAGAGAAGAAAGAGGGAGAGAAAGGAGAAGAGAGGAGAGAAGAAAGGGAGAGAAGGAAGAAGAGGAGGCAGCGAGAGAGAGAAGGGAAGGAGAGAAGAAAGAGGAAGAAAGAGGAGGAAGAGATCAGGAAGACAGGAGACAGGCCCAGAGGGGAGTGGAGGAAGAGAGAAGGAATGAGAGAAGAGAAGAGAGGAGGAGGAGGAGGAGGAGGAAAGACAGATCTAAGCGGTCGCCGGGCAGAGCGTGAGAATGTGGCATTTCTCATGTGGGTTGAGCAACAGAAGAAATAAAGATTATCACAGAAAAAGAACGAGCAGAAAAAGAGGCCTGAAACAGAAGGGATGAAGGGATAGAGGGATGAAGGGATGAAGGGATATGTGAAGAATCCAAACGTTCTTTTTTTCTTCTTAAAAATCTCTGTACCTGATTTTTTCTGTCCTAAATTCGGGTTCATTTTAAACTGTTTACAGTCGTCTAAAGTCCCTCCTCTTTTACCTTCTGCGTTCAGATCGTCCGAAATATTCCCCAGGACGAGTTTAGAACGGCTTTTCGTCATGGTAACGCCAACAACTGGCATGCTAATACGCACTTCCTGATCATCTCACGATAAAACGCTTTATAAATGAGATGGACAGAGCACAGGACTTTTTTTTTTTTTACCTCAGGAGCTGCTCATACGACACATTTTACTCAAATACACGGCGAAAAACCTGTACAAATTATATTATTTATGCATTAAAAAAAGGAATTTTGCAAGAAAAAGGGGGGAAAAAACGTATTTAACCTCATCTTCACTCTTCTAATACAACAAAATTAGCTTTTTTTTTTTGCATTCTTCAGACAAATTGAACACGGATTTAACTTCAAACTCCACAAAACCGGGAAATTTCCTTACAGAATCCCATCGTGTATTGAAATGTCGCAATATTTTAAAATGAAATTATGAGAATTTCATTTTTTTTTTTTTTTATTAAATTATCCTCACTCAAAGCAATCGCCTGAAATATGAAACAGGATCACACTTCTTACAACACAATTTTCTGCATTATTTTTCTTTTAGTGCACAGTTTTAGGACTGAAGGTGGTGAAACGGCTCCATCCGGTGGACAAACCCGTGAACTGCGCTCGACAGTAGAAAGGAGGAGTCTGGTGTCATACAAAGCAGTGTTTATTCTCTGGTAATAAATAGTGAAGGTTGTGAGTTTGTACAGAGTGGAAATAAATTAATTAAAGTGCGTCTTGGTTAAAAACGTGCGTTGTTCAGTCGAGTCGTTGTGTTCTGTGCAGAATCAGCACCGCGTGTCTTTCCTGTGCGTCCCTGGAACAGAAACAAAACAAAGACGATAAACTGACGGAATTCTGATGCGATAAATACGTTTGATTAGGATTTTTATTGGACATGACCTCTCACCCCGCGGTATCGGTTTCTTACCTTGTGGTAGTGGCAGTGATCTCTTGTGCAAATTCAGGTGTTGTGCTTTAATTAAATCATTTTTTAAACTTTCCAGGTTGTGTCCGGGAGCAGATTTCCAGGATTTTTCTGTGGGACGAGAGAGGGAAAAGCTCAGTTATGGCACCTTTAAAACGTTGTGGTAGCAATTTCTGATCCTCTTGGTCGTTCTGTTGCCGAAGTTTGCACGTATGTGTGTTGTTTTAAAAGTATTTATTTGCACGTATAAGTGCAAGAATTAAATTACAGTTAATGGGGGAAAAAAAGGGAGCAAAATTATAAACTTGCAACTTGCAAAACTGGAAAAAACTAGGCAATGTTGTCAGTAATAACGAGGGGTGTAACTAGGATCATTTCACGACTTTTAAGCCATTTTCTGATAGATTTAAGTGTTTAGATCTTAATTTTGGCCGAGCTCTTTTGCAGTGGAGATGGAGACGGAATAGAAACTGTAGAGAGAGTAACGCAAACGTGTGTGAATGAAATCTGTCTTTGAGGAGGAAACAACATTATAAACACGGTTTAAAGCTCACAACAGTCAGTTTTGTGTAATATTAGGGATGTGACGATATCCAAGTCTCACGATGCGATATCGTCACGGTCTAAACCACATGGTACGATAGCTCACGATATTACGATGTTCTACAGAACAACAAGACCGACTCTAAAAGGCTTTGTCCAGTCATTTGGTACATTTACTGTCATTAGGGATGGAACGCAATCCAAATCTCTCACTGCCTGAGCACGATTCACACGAACTCAGAGACGAGGAGGACGGAGCCGCTGGGGCCAGTCAATAAAACTTTATTTAACATTTGATTTGTGTCTGATTTTTGTGTGGATCCAATAAATTATCATATTAATTAGTTGTGGAAGTCATTATTTCCATTGGTGACAAGTTCCAGTCTCCAGCCGTATTTATCTAACCACAGCACACTGGGAGGGCATCTGACTGACACACCACAATTTCTGCAGATTAAAGTTGAACTCCGACACGTCTGAAGCTAAAGTCCGTTTCTAGAGGAGGTGGAATTCTGTCAGAAGCCAAAAAACGGCACAGATCAGTGTTTCCTCGGTGGAGATCTCACTGTGGCAGTGAGTCTGTCAAGGCAACAAACTAGTGTAGTGATGGGGGCAAGTTCTGAACTTCCACGTAAAACACCAATTTGCTTCACACTGAAGAAGCTTAACTCCACTTTAACCCATCTGACAACAGCCACGAGTCTAACAAACCAAACGCTCTGCCTGGTTCACTCATTAGTGTCTGGAAACTTTAGAAAACAACTTTATAAGCACCTTACACTTCCCTCTGCTGATTTCCCACTGCACAGGCCAAAGCCCAAAAGACTCACCATTCTAAAATGCTTTGACCAGTCATTTGGTACAACATTTATTGTCATTAGGGATCCAAATCCAAATCTTTCTGGACCAGATTTTCACCATAAACATCTCACTGTACCAGATTTATTACAATATAAAACTGTGAATCTGCTCCTTTTTCCTCTAAAAATGCTTCACAGACTTAATCCAAAGAATGAAGATGTAAAAGTGCTTAGAACAGTTATTTCTTCATGTCGTCTGCACTGAAACGGAGCAAAGGATCATGGTCTATGTAGTTCCCTCTGTTTTTTTTTTTTAGCTATTTCTCCATCAGAACTGTTCATTTAAGCAAAGAGACTTGGGATTTGATATATTGTGATGGTCACGATATTATTGTGAGACCTTTGACGATACAATATCACCAGATTTACGTTATTGTCACATCTCTAGGTGTACATATACTATAATACTTTTGCATTCAGACTCACCTGTTTGCCACCTGTGCGCGACGTACACCGGCTCCACCCCTGTTGCCGCGGCGCAGTTCTCGTCCGCCTCTCTGATGGCGTTACCGTGGCAACAGTGATAAACCCGGCGCCAGGGGCTCTGCTGGGGCTCGCCGTACGCACACGTCCGCTCCCTCGTCCTCGAATAACTTTTTTCCACATTCTGCGGTTTCGACGCCAGCGGCCTCTTCGCCTCCCTCCTCGTCTCGTCCGGTTAGGGTTAGGGTTGGGTTAGACAAAATTCTGCGGTCCCTCGTCTCACTAGACTCAGGCAGTGCACGGGCCCTCTCACGTCCAACTATCCGGTGCCCCCGTTGTTCACGTCTCTCATAAGACTCATGTCCATAACTACTCGATCTGTTACGGTAGTTAGCGTTAGCTCTGGCTCTGATTCTGGTTCCGGTTCGGCCCGCACGAGCATTAGCATTAGCTCCGGTGCGTCCCGCACGAGCATTAGCATAAGCTCCGCGCTCTTTAGCCCTAGCACCGCGCCCTCTCAATGTCCGAAATCCCGTACCATCTGGGCGCTGTCCGGGTCTTCTGGCAGACCTAGCTCGCGTCAGGAACCACCCAGGCATCTCCTCTTCGTCCGGGGGTCCGCGTGTTGCTCCTCCGCCGAAAAAAAACTTTGATACTTAAAAACTAAACTTCACGGAGACAAAACTGTTTTCATCCAAATAAATTTATTGAAAAAAAGTGTCAAACTAATAACGTTTCGGCTAATTGTAAAGCCTTCATCAGATAAATGGCACTAAATAATGAAAATAAACTCACTGACTGTCGGGATGCTTTCCGTACGGAGCCAGGTATAGACTGAGCAGGAGAGAGAGCGCGCCTAATTGTCCCTGGAAAAAGCGCGCGCCCGCGTTTCCTGGATGGGAGGAGTCCCTCTCCTCGGCGCCTTTTTAGTTTGAATAAACGTAAATATGAACTTAAATATGAACTTATAATTATTTTTATGTAAACAAAAATTGTCCTTGTAGGTTTAGAATTAAAAATAAATTATCTTATCAATGTGAAAAATAAATTATTTTATATATGTATATGTCCGTTATTATTCAAAACAAAATTACCACTGTGGGATTAAACTCTCTCGCCTGCTCAAACTATTTACATAAATAATATTATTAACATATAAAATAATATTTACATCAATACAGATTATAATGTCGTCACCAATGTCTCCGTCAAGTTCAGTCTGTTACAATCAATCATGTTAAAGTCCAGTCCTCATACAGTGTGCCCCTTCTTGTGTGTTTTTTTTATTTTCCATGTTAATAAACATCATATTAGCAACCAGTCTTATTGACTTTAATTGAGTGTGCCACTTATTGTGTTATTTTCATTCAATATCTATAAAAAGTTAGAATTAGGGTTAAAATGAGGGGTTAGGGCCTGTCCCATGTGTCGGGGTCAGGGTTAGGGTTAGGGTTAGGGTTAGGGTTAGGGTTAGGGGTTAGGGTTAGGGTTAGGGTTAGGGTTAGGGTTAGGTTAGGGTTAGGGTTAGGGTTAGGGTTAGGGTTAGGGTTAGGAGCAGAGTTGGGGGCCCGCCTCCCGGAGGAGACGGGCAAAGCACGGGCCCTCGCTAGGCCAGTGGAACTCTGTGCTCCGCCGCTTAGGAGCCGAGTAGGCCGGGCAACTCGTTGCGGTGTTCGGCTTCGGGCTCGCTGGGCTGGGCGCTGGTAGCTAACCAGAGCCCAGTCTGACATGTTGTTCGGTTTTAAAGTATATTTTTATATATTTTTTTGTCTTTTTGTTTTTTTATGAAAATAAAACTAAAAAATGAAAAACTTTAAAATGAAACTAAAACAAAATCTTTTAAAGAGCTCGAAATTGTGCCTTTTCACGACGTTTCGACTAGTTTTCTAGTCTTCTTCAGGTGAAGGCACAATGTAAAATGGTAGAAAGTTGTTATAAGTTCTGAGGAGAGTTGTGTCTCGTTGTACGGTCAAAGCGAATATGAGGAAAGGAGAGAGTTGCCTGGGCAAGTCCCACTGCTGCAGGGGGGAGGAGTCAAGGGGCTGGGCTAAAGTGTATATGAGCTGAATGCTCACACAGCTTTTCCTTTTTTATTTCTGAAATGTATTTATGAACTTAATCCAAACTAGATGAACTTTTATTCTTTTTTTCTTTTTTTCTTTTTTGGGTTTTAAATTTTACCCTTTTTGGATTTTAAATTAAATTATTAGCATTTCTTAGCTTTTGAGTCCCAAATGTATTTTAACGTAGGCCAATGCCCCTTGTTGTTAGGGGTTAGGGGATTAGGGTTAAGATGCCCCTTGTTGTTAGGGTTAGGGGATTGGGGTTAAGGTTAGGATTGGGGTAGAGGGTTAGGGTTAGGGTTGGGATAGGGTTAGAATTAGGGTTAAGGTTAGGGGTTAGGGTTAGGTTAGGGTTAGGGTTAGGGCTAGGGGTTAGGGTTAGGGGTTAAGGTTAGGGGTTAGGGTTAAGGTTAGGATTAGGGCTAGGGGTTAGGGTTAGGGGTTAGGGTTAGGCCAGGTTAGGCCAGGTTAGGCCAGGGTTAGGGTTAGGCCAGGGTTAGGGTTGAGCCAGGGTTAGGGTTAGGCCAGGCCAGGGTTAGGGTTAGGGTTAGGGTTAGGGTTAGGAGTTAGGAGTTAGGGTTAGGGTTAGGGTTTGGGTTAGGGTTAGGGTTAGGGTTAGGGTTAGGGTTAGGGTTAGGTTAGGGTTAGGTTAGGGTTAGGGTTAGGGTTAGGGTTAGGGTTAGGGTTAGGGTAGGGTTAGGGTTAGGGTTAGGGTTAGGGTTAGGGTTAGGGTTAGGGTTAGGGTTAGGGTCAGGAGACATCCATTCAAAGTCAATGGGCGAGCGATAACTCCATATTTTCATCCACATTCTCATCTATATAAATGGAAACACGGATGAAATTCTGGTACAGGGATAAAATTCTGGGGAACATTCTTGGATATATTTTTGGCCACTAGATGGCAGTATAATCTTAAAAATGGCAGATTCCAAAATGGGTTTTTGACGATATGGAGTTGGAAAAGGCCACAAGATGGCAGTATAAACTTCCAAAATGGGTTTTTGACGATATGGAGTTGGAAAAGGCCACAAGATGGCAGTATAAACTTCCAAAATGGGTTTTTGACGATATGGAGTTGGAAAAGGCCACAAGATGGCAGTATAAACTTCCAAAATGGTAGATTCGATGTTTAATTTCCAAAATTAAAAAAACACATTCTTATTTCATATTTAAGTGAAATAAGTATTTATTTCACTTAAATATGATTTTTTATTTTTTTTTATATTATAAAAACATTTTTTTTTTACCGGTTTTTGGTTTGAAGCCCCCGTCGCCAAGGAAACGGCGCGGTTTCGGGGGGCGCCTGATTTCCCATTGAGGAGGCAGGATGCGATGGTTTGAAGCCCCCGTCGCCAAGGAAACGGCGCGGTTTCGGGGGGCACCTGATTTCCCATTGAGGAGGCAGGATGCGATGGTTTGAAGCCCCCGTCGCCAAGGAAACGGCGCGGTTTCGGGGGGCGCCTGATTTCCCATTGAGGAGGCAGGATGCGATGGTTTGAAGCCCCCGTCGCCAAGGAAACGGCGCGGTTTCGGGGGGCACCTGATTTCCCATTGAGGAGGCAGGATGCGATGGTTTGAAGCCCCCGTCGCCAAGGAAACGGCGCGGTTTCGGGGCGCCTGATTTCATTGAGGAGGCAGGATGCGATGGTTTGAAGCCCCGCCGCCAAGGAAACGGCGCGTTTCGGGGCACCTGATTTCCCATTGAGGAGGCAGGATGCGATGGTTTGAAGCCCCTGCCGCCAAGGAAACGGGCGGTTTCGGGGGCTCCTGATTTCCCATTGAGGAGGCAGGATGCGCTGGTTTGAAGCCCCGTCGCCAAGGAAACGGGCGCGGTTTCGGGGCGCCTGATTTCCCATTGAGGAGGCAGGATGCGATGGTTTGAAGCCCCGTCGCCAAGGAAACGGGCGCGGTTTCGGGGCGCCTGATTTCCCATTGAGGAGGCAGGATGCGATGGTTTGAAGCCCCCGTCTCCAAGGAAACGGCGCGGTTGCGGGGGCGCCTGATTTCCCCATTGAGGAGGCAGGATGCGATGGTTTGAAGCCCCGTCGCCAAGGAAACGGCGCGGTTTCGGGGGGCGCCTGCTTTCCCATTGAGGAGGCAGGATGCGATGGTTTGAAGCCCCCGTCGCCAAGGAAACGGCGCGGTTTCGGGGGGCGCCTGCTTTCCCATTGAGGAGGCAGGATGCGATGGTTTGAAGCCCCCGTCGCCAAGGAAACGGGCGCGTTTCGGGGGGCGCCTGATTTCACATTGAGGAGGCAGGATGCGATGGTTTGAATCCCACGTCCCCAGGGAAACGGCGCGGTTTCGGGGCGCCTGATTTCATTGAGGAGGCAGGATGCGATGGTTTCAAGCCCCTCGCCAAGGAAATCGCGCGGTTTCGGGGGGTGCCTGCTTTCCCATTGAGGAGTCAGGATGCGATTGTTTGAAGCCCCCGTCGCCAAGGAAACGGCGCCGTTTCGGGGGGCGCCTGATTTCACATTGAGGAGGCAGGATGCGATGGTTTCAAGCCCTCGCCAAGGAAATGGCGCGGTTTCGGGGTGCCTGCTTTCCCATTGAGGAGGCAGGATGCGATTGTTTGAAGCCCCGTCGCCAAGGAAACGGCGCAGTTTCGGGGGGCGCCTGATTTCACATTGAGGAGGCAGGATGCGATGGTTTCAAGCCCCCCTCGCCAAGGAAATGGCGCGGTTTCGGGGGGTGCCTGCTTTCCCATTGAGGAGGCAGGATGCGATTGTTTGAAGCCCCCGTCGCCAAGGAAACGGCGCAGTTTCGGGGGGCGCCTGATTTCACATTGAGGAGGCAGGATGCGATGGTTTGAAGCCCCCGTCGCCAAGGAAACGGCGCGGTTTTTTTTTTCCAAAATTATATCTATATTGCATGGCAACAATGATTCATTCTCTTTTCTGCTCCCATTTTTTTACCCAAAGGAATTAAGACATGGCAATCACATATGTGCATCACTGTAGAGTCTTTATTACGTGACTCAAATTTGATGCCGATAGGACCTTGTTCTCCCCATGAAAACTCAAAAAAGACTGACAAATTGATTTTCCCGCCAAAAAAATTCTTCCAAATTTACATTTATATTGCATGGCAGCATTGATTCATTCTCTTTTCTGCTCGCATTTTTGACTCAAAGGAATTAAGATGCACCTGTCACTATATGCACCTGTCACTACACGCACCTGTCACTACACACACCTGCCACTACAGCACCTGCCACTTCTTACTTACTTGCACCTGTCACTACAAGCACCTGTCACTACAAGCACCTGTCACTACATGCACCTGCCACTACAGCACTTGTCACTACATTTACCTGCCACTACACACACCTGCCACTACACACACCTGCCACTACAGGCAGCTGCCAAATTGATTTTCCCACCAAAAAGTCTTCCATATTTATCTAGCGCCTGCTTTCCCATTGAGGAGGCAAGATGCGATGGTTTGAATCCCCCGTCGCCAAAAAAACGGCATGGTTTTTATTCCAAAATTATATCTATATTGCATGGCAGTAGTGATTTATTCTCTTTTCTGCTCCCATTTTTTTACCCAAAGGAATTAAGACATGGCAATCACATATGTGCATCACTGTAGAGTCTTTATTAACTGACCCAAATTTGATGCCGATAGGACCTTGTTCTCCCCATGAAAATTCAAAAGACTGACAAATTGATTTTCCCGCCAAAAAATTCTTCCAAATTTACATTTATATTGCATGGCAGCATTGATTCATTCTCTTTTCTGCTCGCATTTTTGACTCAAAGGAATTAAGATGCACCTGTCACTACACGCACCTGTCACTACACACACCTGCCACTACAGCACCTGCCACTTCTTACTTACTTGCACCTGTCACTACAAGCACCTGTCAGTACAAGCACCTGTCACTACAAGCACCTGTCACTACAAGCACCTGTCACTACATGCACCTGCCACTACAGCACTTGTCACTACATTTACCTGCCACTACACACACCTGCCACTACACACACCTGCCACTACAGGCACCTGCCAAATTGATTTTCCCACCAAAAAGTCTTCCATATTTATCTAGCGCCTGCTTTCCCATTGAGGAGGCAAGATGCGATGGTTTGAATCCTCGTCGCCAAAAACGGCATTTTTTTTTTATTTCCAAAATTATATCTATATTGCATGGCAGTAGTGATTTATTCTCTTTTCTGCTCCCATTTTTTTACCCAAAGGAATTAAGACATGGCAATCACATATGCGCATCACTGTAGAGTCTTTATTACGTGACCCAAATTTGATGACGATTGGACCTTGTTCTCCCCATGAAAATTCAAAAGACAGACAAATTTAGCCAGGCTCCACTTTGGGCCTTCAGTGATCTTCCACATTCTCATTTGTACCATGTAAAATGCTTTTTGGCTGCCAATCAGTGATCTTTGAACCCAGGCCCACCAAATTTGACTCAGTAGATGTCCTGACACCCTCTACAATAATATTGACATGAAAAGTACCTCAGACCATCGGTAGAGTTAATTGCTTTTCTCAAAATAACCTCCGCAGTATGGCCTTAGATCCATTAGACCCAAAGGTTGCAAGCATGACTTTTAGACCATGCACTTTTTCACAATGTCGCACAGAGCACATTTTAAAATATGTCTTCAGGATTGTTGAGCCGAGTAGAACGATGTCATTTTGGTGTCTGTCGGCCTCGCGCTTTTCTATAGGCGGAGCCTCGAACGAGCGCCGTTTTTCATAAACAAAGCCCCGTCAAATTGTCAAACATGAACCAAATGACTTGAAATTCACAACTCTACCACAAAAACAGAATTAGAAACGTTTTCTAAAATATCATGCTTGTAGCACTTGAGGAACTCTACTTATCTTCCCGAAGGTCATTTTGAAAAATGGTCAATAACATGGTTATCAGCATGGGTCACTTGCTTACCCTTTCAAATTTGGTACATATCAGACCTCTATCTACCTTAGTTCATGGAAGCCACTCACTTGGAAGTTGGAAGTTGGAAGTTAGAATGTGATAATTGTAGGGTCAAAAAGTGTATTTTAACAGATAAAATGGCATAGAAATCATTAAATCCCATCTTAAACCTAATACACCTTTATATACCTTAATCTTCGTAATTTTAAAATATGGAGAAAAATATGGAGAAAAATATGGAGAAAAATATGGAGAAAAATATGGAGAAAAATTTGACAGGAAAAATGGCATAGAAAACCTTAAATCCCATCTTAAACCTAATACACCTTTATATACCTTAATCTGCGTAATTTTAAAATATGGAAGAAAATATGGAGAAAAATATGGAGAAAAATATGGAGAAAAATATGGAGAAAAATATGGCAGAAAAATATGGGTTGTTTTCAATGTGATAATTATATGGTCAAAAAGTGTAATTTGACAGGAAAAATGGCATAGAAAACCTTAAATCCCATCTTAAACCTAATACACCTTTATATACCTTAATCTGCGTAATTTTAAAATATGGATGAAAATATGGAGAAAAATATGGAGAAAAATATGGAGAAAATATGGCAGAAAAATATGGGTTGTTTTCAATGTGATAATTATATGGTCAAAAAGTGTAATTTGACAGGAAAAATGGCATAGAAAACCTTAAATCCCATCTTAAACCTAATACACCTTTATATACCTTAATCTGCGTAATTTTAAAATATGGAAGAAAATATGGAGAAAAATATGGAGAAAAATATGGAGAAAAATATGGAGAAAAATATGGCAGAAAAATATGGGTTGTTTTCAATGTGATAATTATATGGTCAAAAAGTGTAATTTGACAGGAAAAATGGCATAGAAATCATGTCAACTTGGGATGGTTTGAAGCCCCCGTCGCCAAGGAAACGGCGCGGTTTCGGGGGGCGCCTGCTTTCCCATTGAGGAGGCAGGATGCGATGGTTTGAAACCCCCGTCGCCAAGGAAACGGCGTGGTTTCCCGCCAAATTTATTTTCCAAAATTATATCTATATTGCATGGCAACAATGATTCATTCTCTTTTCTGCTCCCATTTTTTTACCCAAAGGAATTAAGACATGGCAATCACATATGCGCATCACTGTAGAGTCTTTATTACGTGACCCAAATTTGATGCCGATAGGACCTTGTTCTCCCCATGAAAATTCAAAAAAGACTGACAAATTGATTTTCCCGCCAAAAAAATTACAAATTTACATCTATATTGCATGGCAGCATTGATTCATTCTCTTTTCTGCTCCCATTTTTTACCCAAAGGAATCAAGACATGGCAATCACATATGTCCATCACTGTACAGTCTTTATTACGTGACTCAAATTTGATGCCGATAGGACCTTGTTCTCCCATGAAAATTCAAAAGACTGACAAATTGATTTTCCCGCCAAAAATTTCTTCCAAAATTATATCTATATTGCATGGCAGCATTGATTCATTCTCTTTTCTGCTTGCATTTTTACCCAAAGGAATTAAGATGCACCTGTCACTATATGCACCTGTCACTACACGCACCTGTCACTACACACACCTGCCACTACAGCACCTGCCACTTCTTACTTACTTGCACCTGTCACTACACGCACCTGTCACTACAACCACCTGTCACTACATTCACCTGTCACTACACGCACCTGCCACGACACGCACCTGTCACTACAACCACCTGTCACTACATTCACCTGCCACTACACGCACCTGTCACTATACGCACCTGTTACTATACGCACCTGCCACTACACGCACCTGTCACTATACGCACCTGTTACTACATGCACCTGCCACTACAGGCACCTACCACTACACACACCTGTCACTACATGTACTTTCCACTACATGCACCTGCCAGTACACGCACCTGTCACTACACGCACCTGCCATTACACGCACCTGCAACTACAGCACCTGCCACTACAGGCACCTACCACTACACACACCTACCACTACACACACCTACCACTACATGCACCTGCCACTACAGCACCTGTCACTACATGCACCTGCCACTAGTAACCCATTTGCAGAAATTGCTGGCCCAGTCCAATTATGTATTTACCTGATGCCATGTTTCAATCTAGAGGATAACTCTTGTATGTAGATAGAAACTTGAACTTCCTGTGTTAACAGGAAGTAGGAAGTTGACGGTAGACCGCATGGTGAGTTGAAAATCGTTCTCTAGCTGATTTACATTTTTACATATAAATACATTGTCATGAAAGGTTGCTTTTGCCTTACTGTAGCTTCTTACCTTCAACTGTTGCAGTTATTTGTCATTTTTGTGATTTTGAGCTTTGAACAAAACATTACTTTTATTTGCGTTAGCGTGTGAAGTAAAACATTATGTATTAGATGTAATTGTGAACGTAAACTTCCAAAACTGAATTTCTTTCATGTGCAATCGTAAAAAGTTAAAATATAGAAAATAATTATAAATCATTAGAAAATCCTTAAAAATAACGATCTAACTGTGTTTTTGTGAAATGTGCATTTGGTGTGAACACAGCATTAGTGCTGTCACTCTGTGTTTGTGCTGTAGAAGACCATTAATTGTGGTTGACTTTTCATTACAGCTTGTATGCTATTTGTTTATAAAGTTACAGTTTTAATAACATTTTCTTTTTCCCTCCACAGGTGTTGATTCATTTACGCTTTATAAAAATGGTAAGTTGATAAAGACTTTTTTTTTTTCAAAATGCAGAACCCTAATTTGGTGTCATTTTTCTTTGTTCACAGACAGACAAATTGTGTGGACTGTGTTTTGGAAATTATTATTATTCCTAAAGCCACTAAATAGTTTTAATTTTGTAATATGTGGACTTTGGGCCAGATAGGTCCAGACTTGTCCAAGTACTCATCCTGCAGCTCCTCCGAAGGACCCCAAGTGGTCCCCAGGGCTGCTGAGCGTAGTTCCTAGGATCATCTGTGCAATCAAACCCCTCCACCTCTTTAAGGTGGCGATTCAAGGAGGGGAAAATTAATTATATAAATGAATTAACCCTGCTGTTATTTGTGTTTTTTAGGCCAACGAACACCTCTCCGAAAAACAGGTGACCAAAGCAATGTGCCACGATCTGGTAACAGCAGAACCTTTCGATGTGGCTCTAGCTGACAAAGCCTGTCAAACTGAAAACTCAACATCAGATGATGACCAAACAGTTTCTGATGATGGTCCAGATACAACCACAGAGTCATTATCAGGAGAAGAGCTCTCACCTGTAAATCTGAGTCAAAAGAGAAGATCTGAAGAGAAGCTGGTGAAAAGAGATGGAGAGCAGCCAGAGAAAAGAGGTAGAGATGAACCAGAGAAAAGAGGTGGAGAGGAGCCAGAGAAGAGGATTGGAGAGGAGCCAGAGAAAAGAGGCAGAGAGGAGGCCAGAGAAAAGAGGCGGAGAGGAGCCAAAGAAGAGAGTTAGGCATTTGGCAGGGGGCAAAATCCTCAACCCCAGTGGGAGCCACACCTTCTGAAAGGAATTCAGGGTACTTGTTTATTTTAGCTAATTGTTTTATTTTATGCCCATTATGTTTCTCAGTGGCAACAGGTATTCAAAATGTTGGAACAAGAGTTAATTATTATGCAATAAGGTTTGAGCCTGGAAAAAGTGTATTTCAAGTTAAAAAAAAAAAAATTATGAAACAGTTATTTTACTTTATTTATTTGGAATGTTATTTATTTTCAATGGGGAGCAAAAATGATGTTTTCTGAGAGAAATGTATATTTCTTATGCCCTGGTTCAATAAAATGTCATGTGACGTGTTCTATGAAAGGATTTGTGATAAAATAAAAAATGTAACATGGAAGTTGTAATTGGAATTTCATAAGATACTCAATAGATGTATTTTTGGAATATTGAAGTTAGAATGTGATAATTATAGGGTCAAAAAGTGTAATTTAACAGGTAAAGTGGCATAGAAATCATTAAATTCCATCGTAAACCTAATACACCTTTATCTCCCTTAATCTGCCTAATTTTAAAATATGGAAGAAAATATGGCAGAAAATATGGGTTGTTTTCAATGTGATAATTATAGGGTCAAAAAGTGTAATTTAACAGGTAAAATGGCATAGAAATAATTAAATCCCTTCATAAACCTAATAATCTTCCTTTATCTACCTTAGTCTGCGGAATTTTAAAATATCAAAGTAAATATGGAATTTGTACCATTACCAATGGCACTCATACATGTGATTCACTAGTGTCTTTATTACGTGACCCAAATTTGATGCTGATAGGAGCTTGTTCTCCCATGAAAATTCAAAAGACTGAAAACTTAATTTTCCCGTTAAAAATTGGCCAAAATTTATATCTATATTGCATGGAAATTTGTAGTAAGCCACTCACTTGGAAGTTGGAACTTGTAAGGTGGAATGTGATAATTGTAGGGTCAAAAAGTGTATTTTAACAGATAAAATGGCATAGAAATCATGAAATCCCATCCTAAACCTAAACCTTGCACCTGCCACTAAACGCACCTACCACTACATGCACCTGCCACTACAGCACCTGTCACTACATGCACCTGCCACTAGTAACCCATTTGCAGAAATTGCTGGCCCAGTCCAATTATGTATTTACCTGATGCCATGTTTCAATCTAGAGGATAACTCTTGTATGTAGATATAAACTTGAACTTCCTGTGTTAACAGGAAGTAGGAAGTTGACGGTAGACCGCATGGTGAGTTGAAAATCGTTCTCTAGCTGATTTACATTTTAACATATAAATACATTGTCATGAAAGGTTGCTTTTGCCTTACTGTAGCTTCTACCTTCAACTGTTGCAGTTATTTGTCATTTTTTGTGATTGTGAGCTTTGAACAAAACATTCGCTTTATTTTGCGTTAGCGTGTGAAGTAAAACATTATGTATTAGATGTAAATGTGAACCTAAACTTCCAAAACTGAATTTCTTTCATTTTATGTGCAATCGTAAAAAGTTAAAATATAGAAAATAATTATAAATTATTAGAAAATCCTTAAAAATAACGATCTAACTGTGTTTTTGTGAAATGTGCATTTGGTGTGAACAAAGCATTAGTGCTGTCACTCTGTGTTTGTGCTGTAGAAGACCATTAATTGTGGTTGACTTTTCATTACAGCTTGTATGCTATTTGCTTATAAAGTTACAGTTTTAATAACATTTTCTATTTTCCCTCCACAGTTGTTGATTTATTTAAGCTTGATAAAAATGGTAAGTCTATAAAGACTTTTATTATCTCAAAACAATTATTAGAAAATCCTTAAAAATAACGATCTAACTGTGTTTTTGTGAAATGTGCATTTGGTGTGAACAAAGCATTAGTGCTGTCACTCTGTGTTTGTGCTGTAGAAGACCATTAATTGTGGTTGACTTTTCATTACAGCTTGTATGCTATTTGCTTATAAAGTTACAGTTTTAATAACATTTTCTTTTTCCCTCCACAGGTGTTGATTTCTTTACGCTTGATAAAAATGGTAAGTAGATAAAGACTTTTTTTTCAAAATGCAGAACCCTAATTTGGTGTCATTTTTCTTTGTTCACAGACAGACAAATTGTGTGGACTGTGTTTTGGAAATTATTCCAACTTGAAGCAACACCTCACGGTGTCCCACAAAATTCTAATCAAAAGAGTTTAAGCTCCTCTTAAATTATGGGTGTGCACGGTGAGTATATAATTGTGTGTATGTAAATATGGTTGTAATGGATTGCAATATTCCGTTGTGTGTTCATGTTACCTACAACAGAACCACATAACGATTGGACTGTAAATTATGTGCGAAAAAAGCACTTGTGCGCCTTGATAAGCACCTCCAAGAGTCCCATTCCATGTCTTCAGTGAAGGTACTCATGTTTAACTGTTCAATAGTTTCTTTTTTACTTTACTGTAATTTGTCTGGTTTACCACCATTCGATACAATATACTTATGTGAACAGGAAGGAGAATCAATCCTCAGGGAAGCCAAGAGGACAGCAATAGCAAACAAAATAGCCAAATTGCGAGCATCCAATCCTGATAAGCCGCTTGTTTCATCAATGGATTTAGGCATTATGGATCCAGGCCTAGAACGTGAAAACTCTGGTGACTGTTCATACATCTGTTATTGCATAGACTGAAATGTGGAATCATTAAATACTTTGAAACATTATTTTATGACAGACATCAATGAGGAACAGTCAGAGCATTTTGTGAGTCCTGACCAGTCCCAGGGCCTGGAAGATGAAAACTCTGGTGAGTGTTCATACATCTGTTATTGCATAGACCAGAATGCGGAATCATTAAGTAATTTAAATTATTATTTTTTTCTTACAGACAAGAATTTCTCTGAGGGTCAGGATCAGTCAGAGACATTAGCAGTGAAATGGACAGTTGGCAGTGACTTGGACAATGAAAACACACTCAGTCAACCACTGCATTCAACCCCTGTTTCGGCCTCATTCAACTCTTCCTCCACTAGTGCGCGTTCTTCCTTCAGAAGTCAGGGATGCAATAGTGAAAGTGATCCACGCTCATGCAGCTCCCGCATTGCTAAGCTTCAATCCCGCTTTAAAAGGGTGTCAAGCAGACATGGTGATCTGGTAAGCTATTATTTGTACGCAACTAAAAGGTGGGGAGAGGCGTGAAAGAGGTTAAATGTATTTGTCCATCCATCCGCTTTTGGCCGCTTACACCATCTCACCGCTTCTCCCCATGGGCAACTCCAGAGACATGGAGAGTCCCTCCTCTTGAGGATATCTAAGCCATGCCTCTTAATGTAATCCATGCTTTTTGTGTAAACCACGCCTCTTTTATGTGAAATGTGGATTATGACACTGAGTAGAGTTCATTTTGGAATATGGCTGTTGTAATTGGAATTTGTAATGTGATAATTATAAGGTCAAAAGTTTAATTTGAGATGTTAAATGGGATCTAACAGAAATGTTTTCTTTTCTTTTGGTTTCAGAAAAATTGTTGAAGATTATCAGACTTTTCAACTTGGCTCACGGGATGGATACAAAGACATTGAAAATGCACGGCAGAGTGCAAGTCATGCTCATCGCTTTTGCCTCTACATGTCAGCGGACCTACCGTGATAGTTCCATCTGCAGTGACCTAAGGTTTCTCAACAGAATGGACAGACTGCGACGTGAGCAATTTTCTATTATATTATTCTATTATTAAGTTCTATGTGTTGAAATTTGAAAACTGAATGTATGTATGCCTTTTTTCACAGTTGGCCAACCTACCTTGCTAAGAAGGGCTATGCAGCTACCACAATAAAAACATGATGATGTTCTTAAAACATGTACAATCATCATTCATGCCTGTTTGCAAACTCAAGCAGAAAGAACTGACTACCATTCAATATGAAATGAAGAGGATACAGTCTGATGTCCAAAGACAAGTGGTTGTTCACCGGCAGAAAGTGCTCCGCAAAAAGACCGGTAGATGACAGTGTACTTTCAAAAACAGATTATGTATATGTAATTCAATGGAAATGTAATTCAGAGCCTGATTAAGTTATTGGATGCTATTTTCACAGATAACCAGCTTGATGCAAACCAGTCGAGTAAATTTATGACCAGTGCCAGGATGAAAATTGCTCAACTCATTCGTAAGTAGACCTTATTTTTGTGTTTCTTTGTTTATCATTCTAACACTGTGTTTTTCCCTAATCATTGTTTTGTAGAGGGTTTATCTGAAGCTGAAACTCCAAAAATCAGCACGCTCTGCTCTCGGATACATCTTGTGCTATTTGGCCATTTTAACTGGGCACAGGTCTGTTGTCTTTACAAACATGACCAAGGAAAGCGTGGACCGACTGTGAAAGTTGGCATGATAGGAAAGATGGAAAGATTTTTCAAATTCTGGTCAGTCTTTTAACAGATTACACTGCTGTTATGTTCAATTTTTAACATTTGTGGACACAATATCAGCATTTGTGCGAGCCACAGCTTTTCTAGAGCTAGGTTATGGATGGTCAAGCTGTTGGGGAAGCTCATATTTACGTACTACACACATACTAACCACAACACGAGGGACACAGTCGAATGCCTGACTTCATAATAAGTATTTTTGTGCCAAATCTAGTCCACTGACCCACACCAACACATTTTATGCTTTTTTATTTTCCAAGGTGGATGACCACAAGACTACAAAATCATTTGGCCAAGCGCCAGTGTGTGTCAATAAGGAGGAGTATGGGTGGTTTAAACATCTGAGCGATGGAAGGTGCTGTGTTGGAGGTCAAGGCAGCAGTTATGTTTTTCACACTACGCTTGGCAACCAGATACAGAAGCCCTCCAACTACACTGACTTGGCATGGAAGGATTCGGGTGGAAAAGACACCATCACCTTCAATAAGATCCGGAGCAGTGTGTCTACTCAGGTAGTAAACCACTCAACAGATGTCATTTTGGAATATGTGGCATATGCCGGTCAGTAGTTTTAATTGTGGAATATGGAACTTGCAATTGGAATTTGGAGTAAGCCAATCAGTAGTTGTAATTTTGGAATATGTGGACTTTGGCCCAGATTGGGCCAGAGTTGTCCACGTACACATCCTCCAGCTCCTCCAGAAGGACCCCAAGTGGTCCCCAGGGCTGCTAAGCGTAGCTCCTAGGATCATCTGTGCACTCAAACCCCTCCACCTCTTTAAGATGGCGGGGTTAGGTATACGTTAATTATATAAATGAATTAATCCTGCTTTTAATTGTGTTTTTAGGCCAACGAACACCTCTCAGAAAAACAGAGAAAACAGGTGGCAAACGCAATGTGCCACGATCCGGTAACAGCAGAACATTTCTATGTGGCTCTACCTGACAAAAAGAAAGCCACACCTTCTGAAAGGAATTCAGGGTACTTGTTTATTTTAGCTAATTGTTTTATTTTATGCCCATTATGTTTCTCAGTGGCAACAGGTATTCAAAATGTTGGAACAAGAGTTAATTATTATGCAATAAGGTTTGAGCCTGGAAAAAGTGTATTTCAAGTTAAAACAAAAAAAAAAATGTAGGAAACAGTTATTTTACTTTATTTATTTGGGCGAAATGTACATTTCAAATGCCCATGGTTCAATAAAAATGTCATGTGACGTGTTCTATGAAAGGATTTGTGAAAAATAAAAATGTAACATGGAAGTTGTAATTGGAATTTCATAAGATACTCAATAGATGTATTTTTGGAATATTGAAGTTAGAATGTGATAATTATAGGGTCAAAAAGTGTAATTTAACAGGTAAAGTGGCATAGAAATCATTAAATTCCATCGTAAACCTAATACACCTTTATCTACCTTAATCTGCCTAATTTTAAAATATGGAAGAAAATATGGCAGAAAATATGGGTTGTTTTCAATGTGATAATTATAGGGTCAAAAAGTGTAATTTAACAGGTAAAATGGCATAGAAATAATTAAATCCCTTCATAAACCTAATAATCTTCCTTTATCTACCTTAGTCTGCGGAATTTTAAAATATCAAAGTAAATATGGAATTTGTACCATTACCAATGGCACTCATACATGTGATTCACTATAGTGTCTTTATTACGTGACCCAAATTTGATGCTGATAGGAGCTTGTTCTCCCCATGAAAATTCAATAAAGACTGAAAACTTAATTTTCCCGTTAAAAATTCTTCAAAATTTATATCTATATTGCATGGAAATTTGTAGTAAGCCACTCACTTGGAAGTTGGAACTTGTAAGGTGGAATGTGATAATTGTAGGGTCAAAAAGTGTATTTTAACAGATAAAATGGCATAGAAATCATGAAATCCCATCCTAAACCTAAACCTTGCACCTGCCACTAAACGCACCTACCACTACATGCACCTGCCACTACAGCACCTGTCACTACATGCACCTGCCACTAGTAACCCATTTGCAGAAATTGCTGGCCCAGTCCAATTATGTATTTACCTGATGCCATGTTTCAATCTAGAGGATAACTCTTGTATGTAGATATAAACTTGAACTTCCTGTGTTAACAGGAAGTAGGAAGTTGACGGTAGACCGCATGGTGAGTTGAAAATCGTTCTCTAGCTGATTTACATTTTTACATATAAATACATTGTCATGAAAGGTTGCTTTTGCCTTACTGTAGCTTCTTACCTTCAACTGTTGCAGTTATTTGTCATTTTTTGTGATTTTGAGCTTTGAACAAAACATTCGCTTTATTTATGCGTTAGCGTGTGAAGTAAAACATTATGTATTAGATGTAAATGTGAACCTAAACTTCCAAAACTGAATTTCTTTCATTTTATGTGCAATCGTAAAAAGTTAAAATATAGAAAATAATTATAAATTATTAGAAAATCCTTAAAAATAACGATCTAACTGTGTTTTTGTGAAATGTGCATTTGGTGTGAACAAAGCATTAGTGCTGTCACTCTGTGTTTGTGCTGTAGAAGACCATTAATTGTGGTTGACTTTTCATTACAGCTTGTATGCTATTTGCTTATAAAGTTACAGTTTTAATAACATTTTCTTTTTTCCCTCCACAGGTGTTGATTTATTTAAGCTTGATAAAATGGTAAGTAGATAAAGACTTTTTTTTTCAAAATGCAGAACCCTAATTTGGTGTCATTTTTCTTTGTTCACAGACAGACAAATTGTGTGGACTGTGTTTTGGAAATTATTCCAACTTGAAGCAACACCTCACGGTGTCCCACAAAATTCTAATCAAAAAGAGTTTAAGCTCCTCTTAAATTATGGGTGTGCACGGTGAGTATATAATTGTGTGTATGTAAATATGGTTGTAATGGATTGCAATATTCCGATGTTTGTTAATGTTACCTACAACAGAACCACAGAACGTTTGGACTGTAAATTATGTGCGAAAAAAGCACTTGTGCGCCTTGATAAGCACCTCCAAGAGTCCCATTCCATGTCTTCGGTGAAGGTACTCATGTTTAACTGTTCAATAGTTTCTTTTTTACTTTACTGTAATTTGTCTGGTTTACCACCATTCGATACAATATACTTATGTGAACAGGAAGGAGAATCAATCCTCAGGGAAGCCAAGAGGACAGCAATAGCAAACAAAATAGCCAAATTGCGAGCATCCAATCCTGATAAGCCGCTTTGTTTCATCAATGGATTTAGGCATTATGGATCCAGTCCTAGAACGTGAAAACTCTGGTGAGTGTTCATACCTCTGTTATTGCATAGACTGAAATGTGGAATCATTAAATACTTTGAAACATTATTTTATGACAGACATCAATGAGGAACAGTCAGAGCATTTTGTGAGTCCTGACCAGTCCCAGGGCCTGGAAGATGAAAACTCTGGTGAGTGTTCATACATCTGTTATTGCATAGACCAGAATGCGGAATCATTAAGTAATTTAAATTATTATTTTTTTCTTACAGACAAGAATTTCTCTGAGGGTCAGGATCAGTCAGAGACATTAGCAGTGAAATGGACAGTTGGCAGTGACTTGGACAATGAAAACACACTCAGTCAACCACTGCATTCAACCCCTGTTTCGGCCTCATTCAACTCTTCCTCCACTAGTGCGCGTTCTTCCTTCAGAAGTCAGGGATGCAATAGTGAAAGTGATCCACGCTCATGCAGCTCCCGCATTGCGTAAGCTTCAATCCCGCTTTAAAAAGGGTGTCAAGAAGAAATGGTTATTTGGTAAGTTTTTATTTGTACTCAACTAAAAGGTGGGGAGAGGCGTGAAAGAGGTTAAATGTATTTGTCCATCCATCCGTTTTGGCCGCTTTACACCATCTCACCGCTTCTCCCCATGGGCAACTCCAGAGACATGGAGAGTCCCTCCTCTTGAGGATATCTAAGCCATGCCTCTTAATGTAATCCATGCTTTTTTGTGTAAACCACGCCTCTTTTATGTGAAATGTGGAATATGCCACTGAGTAGAGTTCATTTTGGAATATGGCTGTTGTAATTGGAATTTGTAATGTGATAATTATAAGGTCAAAAAGTTTAATTTGAGATGTTAAATGGGATCTAACAGAAATGTTTTCTTTTCTTTTTGGTTTCAGAAAAATTGTTGAAGATTATCAGACTTTTCAACTTGGCTCACGGGATGGATACAAAGACATTGAAAATGCACGGCAGAGTGCAAGTCATGCTCATCGCTTTTGCCTCTACATGTCAGCGGACCTACCGTATAGTTCCATCTGCAATGACCTAAGGTTTCTCAACAGAATGGACAGACTGCGCACGTGAGCAATTTTCTATTATATTATTCTATTATTAAGTTCTATGTGTTGAAATTTGAAAACTGAATGTATGTATGCCTTTTTTCACAGTTGGCCAACCTACCTTGCTAAGAAGGGCTATGCAGCTACCACAATAAAAAACATGATGACCAATGTGGTGATGTTCTTAAAACATGTACAATCATCATTCATGCCTGTTTGCAAACTCAAGCAGAAAGAACTGACTACCATTCAATATGAAATGAAGAGGATACAGTCTGATGTCCAAAGACAAGTGGTTGTTCACCGGCAGAAAGTGCTCCGCAAAAAGACCGGTAGATGACAGTGTACTTTCAAAAACAGATTATGTATATGTAATTCAATGGAAATGTAATTCAGAGCCTGATTAAGTTATTGGATGCTATTTTCACAGATAACCAGCTTGATGCAAACCAGTCGAGTAAATTTATGACCAGTGCCAGGATGAAAATTGCTCAACTCATTCGTAAGTAGACCTTATTTTTGTGTTTCTTTGTTTATCATTCTAACACTGTGTTTTTCCCCTAATCATTGTTTTGTAGAGGGTTTATCTGAAGCTGAAACTCCAAAAATCAGCACGCTCTGCTCTCGGATACATCTTGTGCTATTTGGCCATTTTAACTGGGCACAGGTCTGTTGTCTTTACAAACATGACCAAGGAAAGCGTGACCGACTGTGAAAGTTGGCATGATAGGAAAGATGGAAAGATTTTTCAAATTCTGGTCAGTCTTTTAACAGATTACACTGCTGTTATGTTCAATTTTTAACATTTGTGGACACAATATCAGCATTTGTGCGAGCCACAGCTTTTCTAGAGCTAGGTTATGGATGGTCAAGCTGTTGGGGAAGCTCATATTTACGTACTACACACATACTAACCACAACACGAGGGAAACAGTCGAATGCCTAACTTCATAATAAGTATTTTTGTGCCAAATCTAGTCCACTGACCCACACCAACACATTTTATGCTTTTTATTTTCCAAGGTGGATGACCACAAGACTACAAAATCATTTGGCCAAGCGACAGTGTGTGTCAATAAGGAGGAGTATGGGTGGTTTAAACATCTGAGCGATGGAAGGTGCTGTGTTGGAGGTCAAGGCAGCAGTTATGTTTTTCACACTACGCTTGGCAACCAGATACAGAAGCCCTCCAACTACACTGACTTGGCATGGAAGGATTCGGGTGGAAAAGACACCATCACCTTCAATAAGATCCGGAGCAGTGTGTCTACTCAGGTAGTAAACCACTCAACAGATGTCATTTTGGAATATGTGGCATATGCCGCTCAGTAGTTTTAATTGTGGAATATGGAACTTGCAATTGGAATTTGGAGTAAGCCAATCAGTAGTTGTAATTTTGGAATATGTGGACTTTGGCCCAGATTGGGCCAGAGTTGTCCACGCACACATCCTCCAGCTCCTCCAGAAGGACCCCAAGTGGTCCCCAGGGCTGCTAAGCGTAGCTCCTAGGATCATTCTGTGCACTCAAACCCCTCCACCTCTTTAAGATGGCGGGGTTAGGGTTACGTTAATTATATAAATGAATTAATCCTGCTTTTAATTGTGTTTTTAGGCCAACGAACACCTCTCAGAAAAACAGAGAAAACAGGTGGCAAACGCAATGTGCCACGATCCGGTAACAGCAGAACATTTCTATGTGGCTCTACCTGACAAAAAGAAAGCCTTTCAAACTAGGAAACTCAGAATGAAGGCTCTGAAAATGACTGTCCAATGCCAAAAGGATGTTGTTGAAGAGGCCACCCTCAGTGGCTCTGAAAACTCAACATCAGATGATGAGCAACCAGTTTATGATGACAGTCCAGATATAACCAAAGAGTCATCTTCAGAAGAGACCAATTCATCAAGAAAAAGACAATCAAGTGTCAAGAACAACAAAATGGAAGCAAAAAGAAAAAAAGGCAAGGCTGAGGTTTCCTCGTCAGAAGAAGAGCTCTCCTTGTCAGAAGAAGATCTGTCTTTCTCAGAAGAAGACCTCTCAATGCAAAAAAAAAAAAAAAAATTATGAAAGTTATTTTACTTTATTTATTTGGAATGTTATTTATTTTCAATGGGGGAGCAAAAAATGATGTTTTCTGAGAGAAATGTATATTTCTTATGCCCCTGGTTCAATAAAAATGTCATGTGACGTGTTCTATGAAAGGATTTGTGAAAAATAAAAAATGTAACATGGAAGTTGTAATTGGAATTTCATAAGATACTCAATAGATGTATTTTTGGAATATTGAAGTTAGAATGTGATAATTATAGGGTCAAAAAGTGTAATTTAACAGGTAAAGTGGCATAGAAATCATTAAATTCCATCGTAAACCTAATACACCTTTATCTACCTTAATCTGCCTAATTTTAAAATATGGAAGAAAATATGGCAGAAAATATGGGTTGTTTTCAATGTGATAATTATAGGGTCAAAAAGTGTAATTTAACAGGTAAAATGGCATAGAAATAATTAAATCCCTTCATAAACCTAATAATCTTCCTTTATCTACCTTAGTCTGCGGAATTTTAAAATATCAAAGTAAATATGGAATTTGTACCATTACCAATGGCACTCATACATGTGATTCACTATAGTGTCTTTATTACGTGACCCAAATTTGATGCTGATAGGAGCTTGTTCTCCCATGAAAATTCAAAAGACTGAAAACTTAATTTTCCTGTTAAAAATTCTTCAAAATTTATATCTATATTGCATGGAAATTTGTAGTAAGCCACTCACTTGGAAGTTGGAACTTGTAAGGTGGAATGTGATAATTGTAGGGTCAAAAAGTGTATTTTAACAGATAAAATGGCATAGAAATCATGAAATCCCATCCTAAACCTAAACCTTGCACCTGCCACTAAACGCACCTACCACTACATGCACCTGCCACTACAGCACCTGTCACTACATGCACCTGCCACTAGTAACCCATTTGCAGAAATTGCTGGCCCAATCCAATTATGTATTTACCTGATGCCATGTTTCAATCTAGAGGATAACTTGTATGTAGATAGAAACTTGAACTTCCTGTGTTAACAGGAAGTAGGAAGTTGACGGTAGACCGCATGGTGAGTTGAAAATCGTTCTCTAGCTGATTTACATTTTTACATACATTGTCATGAAAGGTTGCTTTTGCCTTACTGTAGCTTCTTACCTTCAACTGTTGCAGTTATTTGTCATTTTTTGTGATTTTGAGCTTTGAACAAAACATTCGTTTTATTTGCGTTAGCGTGTGAAGTAAAACATTATGTATTAGATGTAAATGTGAACCTAAACTTCCAAAACTGAATTTCTTTCATTTTATGTGCAATCGTAAAAAAGTTAAAATATAGAAAATAATTATAAATTATTAGAAAATCCTTAAAAATAACGATCTAACTGTGTTTTTGTGAAATGTGCATTTGGTGTGAACAAAGCATTAGTGCTGTCACTCTGTGTTTGTGCTGTAGAAGACCATTAATTGTGGTTGACTTTTCATTACAGCTTGTATGCTATTTGCTTATAAAGTTACAGTTTTAATAACATTTTCTTTTTTCCCTCCACAGGTGTTGATTTATTTAAGCTTGATAAAAATGGTAAGTCGATAAAGACTTTTTTTTTCTCAAAAAAATTATTAGAAAATCCTTAAAAATAACGATCTAACTGTGTTTTTGTGAAATGTGCATTTGGTGTGAACAAAGCATTAGTGCTGTCACTCTGTGTTTGTGCTGTAGAAGACCATTAATTGTGGTTGACTTTTCATTACAGCTTGTATGCTATTTGCTTATAAAGTTACAGTTTTAATAACATTTTCTTTTTTCCCTCCACAGGTGTTGATTTCTTTACGCTTGATAAAAATGGTAAGTAGATAAAGACTTTTTTTTCAAAATGCAGAACCCTAATTTGGTGTCATTTTTCTTTGTTCACAGACAGACAAATTGTGTGGACTGTGTTTTGGAAATTATTCCAACTTGAAGCAACACCTCACGGTGTCCCACAAAATTCCCAATCAAAAAGAGTTTAAGCTCCTCTTAAATTATGGGTATGCACGGTGAGTATATAATTGTGTGTATGTAAATATGGTTGTAATGGATTGCAATATTCCGTTGTGTGTTCATGTTACCTACAACAGAACCACAGAACGTTTGGACTGTAAATTATGTGAGAAAAAAGCACTTGTGCACCTTGATAAGCACCTCCAAGGGTCTCATTCCATGTCTTCAGTGAAGGTACTCATGTTTAACTGTTCAATAGTTTCTTTTTTACTTTACTGTAATTTGTCTGGTTTACCACCATTCGATACAATATACTTATGTGAACAGGAACGAGAATCAGTCCTCAGGGAAGCCAAGAGGACAGCAATAGCAAACAAAATAGCCAAATTGCGAGCATCCAATCCTGATAAGCCGCTTGTTTCATCAATGGATTTAGGCATTATGGATCCAGGCCTAGAACGTGAAAACTCTGGGTGAGTGTTCATACATCTGTTATTGCATAGACTGAAATGTGGAATCATTAAATACTTTGAAACATTATTTTATGACAGACATCAATGAGGAACAGTCAGAGCATTTTAGAGTCCTGACCAGTCCCAGGGCCTGGAAGATGAAAACTCTGGTGAGTGTTCATACATCTGTTATTGCATAGACTGAAATGTGGAATCATTAAAGACTTTGAAACCTTATTATTATTATTATTATTTTTTCAGAGTAAAGCTGTGAACTGTGTTATCATGTTTGGATTGGTAATGGTCAGCAGATAGATTGTTGTAGTTAGATAAAGGTGCACGGTGACACAGTAATATTGATAAAAGTTACTCATGTCTCTGATAAGTGAATATATAAAAAAGACAGCGAACATCCAATTTATTGTTTTAAACTCTAAACATCAAAGTGTCACTGAATTCAACTTGTACAAACCAAATAAAAGCTCTAATCATTCCACAACGAAAGCACACACAATTCCATGAACAATAAAACTTAAAAACCTTTAGTCAAAATCTGCTCATAAAAATAAGAAATATACTTATTGTAATAATCCAAGACATCACCCTTTTATGGTGATTGCCCTACACATTATAACCAACGTTGATCCATGCAAGATTCAAAATAGAAAAATATAAAAATTATTAAACTAATAAAAAATAATAATAATAATAAATAATATCAACAATAAAACAATAATTTACTGCTGCTAATATTGTTCCAGTATTATTTAAGGTCATTCTGTGTCAGGACTTGTGCAGCTTAGAGGAAGAAGAGCTTGTCTGACAGTTGGATGGCCGGTTCAGAGTGTAGATACTGCCCTGCCAGGAAAGCCAGTTTGTGGGCTGCATTTGCAGGGAGCTGGAACGCGAATGGTACCAGGCCAATTCCAGTACAAATGGCACATCTTAAATGTGAGTCTTTGCAGATGGTCAGGTGACAGATTTGCAGTGTTGTACACACAGATATAGTGAGTTGGAAGTCCACAGCCTTGGCGTATGGTGTGCGCCATCAAAAAGAAGTCCACCCACTTCCTGTTTGTGAGTGTGTGGTCCAGGATGGTCCCAGGAGCTGCACTTCCAAAGGTGTTTGCAGACCAGGAGTAGAGCACAGTGTTGATGCGCTTTTGGACCACAATGAAGACCAGTTTGGGTTCATAGTTGGGGAATGTTTCAAAGCACTTTAGGATCTGTGGGACTTCGCATTCTCCACCATCTTGAGCTGGCCTTCGGACACCTCTATCACGATAAACCACTATTTTCTCTGGCAAATTGTGGTTCACCTCATAGTACTTTTGGAGAGCAGCCAACAAGCAAACCCTGAAGCCACGGATGAGCTCCTCTGTGGGGTCTGGAAAGTTACTCTTGAGTACCATCGGGTCAATGAACTGTTCACACTTGCAACAAAGCCCATAACAGACTGACGGGCCTTGCTAGTGTCATGGTGAACATCAACACCTACCACCATTACATTTTTCAGAGGGACATTGACTGTCCACAATTCACCACCAAGTTTACTGTTGATCTGCAGGATTATTTTTTGGGCAACACTCTTCAGTTTCAGAGGCTGAGAAATGGTCCTAACATTGATTGCCTGAGATGGGATTGGGCTTTTAACGCAGCAAAGTTTCTTGATAGCACTGTAAAGGTCATCCCTGTTGCCAACCATAATGCATACAATCAGCTGGATGTTGGGCTCACTGGTGAGTTGTGAGTGGATGCACTTTACATAGCTTTCTGTGCGGTCATCCCGGAGCTCCACACGAATGGGGCGCTCCACTCTAACACCCATGGGTCCTGCTACCTTTTTGAAACTTGACACCAGCTCCTCTGCCTGGTCAGCACAGCGGCGAGGGTAGAAGATGGCCCAAGTGTTGAAACATTATTTTATGACAGACATCAATGAGGAACAGTCAGAGCATTTTGTGAGTCCTGACCAGTCCCAGGGCCTGGAAGATGAAAACTCTGGTGAGTGTTCATACATCTGTGATTGCATAGACCAGAATGCGGAATCATTAAGTAATTTAAATTATTATTTTTTTCTTACAGACAAGAATTTCTCTGAGGGTCAGGATCAGTCAGAGACATTAGCAGTGAAATGGACAGTTGGCAGTGACTTGGACAATGAAAACACACTCAGTCAACCACTGCATTCAACCCCTGTTTCGGCCTCATTCAACTCTTCCTCCACTAGTGCGCTTCTTCCTTCAGAAGTCAGGGATGCAATAGTGAAAAGTGATCCACGCCATGCAGCTCCCGTGATTATAAGCTTCAATCCCGCTTTAAAAGGGTGTCAAGAAGAAATGTTTATTTGGTAAGTTTTTATTTGTACTCAACTAAAAGGTGGGAGAGGCGTGAAAGAGGTTAAATTTATTTGTCCATCCATCCGCTTTTGGCCGCTTACACCATCTCACCGCTTCTCCCCATGGGCAACTCCAGAGACATGGAGAGTCCCTCCTCTTGAGGATATCTAAGCCATGCCTCTTAATGTAATCCATGCTTTTGTGTAAACCACGCCTCTTTTATGTGAAATGTGGATTATGACACTGAGTAGAGTTCATTTTGGAATATGGCTGTTGTAATTGGAATTTGTAATGTGATAATTATAAGGTCAAAAAGTTTAATTTGAGATGTTAAATGGGATCTAACAGAAATGTTTTCTTTTCTTTTGGTTTCAGAAAAATTGTTGAAGATTATCAGACTTTTCAACTTGGCTCACGGATGGATACAAAGACATTGAAAATGCACGGCAGAGTGCAAGTCATGCTCATCGCTTTTGCCTCTACATGTCAGCGGACCTACCGTATAGTTCCATCTGCAATGACCTAAGGTTTCTCAACAGAATGGACAGATCATGACGTGGAGCAATTTTCTATTATATTATTCTATTATTAAGTTCTATGTGTTGAAATTTGAAAACTGAATGTATGTATGCCTTTTTTCACAGTTGGCCAACCTACCTTGCTAAGAAGGGCTATGCAGCTACCACAATAAAAAACATGATGATGTTCTTAAAACATGTACAATCATCATTCATGCCTGTTTGCAAACTCAAGCAGAAAGAACTGACTACCATTCAATATGAAATGAAGAGGATACAGTCTGATGTCCAAAGACAAGTGGTTGTTCACCGGCAGAAAGTGCTCCGCAAAAAGACCGGTAGATGACAGTGTACTTTCAAAAACAGATTATGTATATGTAATTCAATGGAAATGTAATTCAGAGCCTGATTAAGTTATTGGATGCTATTTTCACAGATAACCAGCTTGATGCAAACCAGTCGAGTAAATTTATGACCAGTGCCAGGATGAAAATTGCTCAACTCATTCGTAAGTAGACCTTATTTTTGTGTTTCTTTGTTTATCATTCTAACACTGTGTTTTTCCCCTAATCATTGTTTTGTAGAGGGTTTATCTGAAGCTGAAACTCCAAAAAATCAGCACGCTCTGCTCTCGGGATACATCTTGTGCTATTTGGCCATTTTAACTGGGCACAGGTCTGTTGTCTTTACAAACATGACCAAGGAAAGCGTGACCGACTGTGAAAGTTGGCATGATAGGAAAGATGGAAAGATTTTTCAAATTCTGGTCAGTCTTTTAACAGATTACACTGCTGTTATGTTCAATTTTTAACATTTGTGGACACAATATCAGCATTTGTGCGAGCCACAGCTTTTCTAGAGCTAGGTTATGGATGGTCAAGCTGTTGGGGAAGCTCATATTTACGCATTTCACACACATACTAACCACAACACGAGGGACACAGTCGAATGCCTGACTTCATAATAAGTATTTTTGTGCCAAATCTAGTCCACTGACCCACACCAACACATTTTATGCTTTTTATTTTCCAAGGTGGATGACCACAAGACTACAAAATCATTTGGCCAAGGCCAGTGTGTGTCAATAAGGAGGAGTATGGGTGGTTTAAACATCTGAGCGATGGAAGGTGCTGTGTTGGAGGTCAAGGCAGCAGTTATGTTTTTCTACACTACGCCTTGGCAACCTAGATACAGAAGCCCTCCAACTACACTGACTTGGCATGGAAGGATTCGGGTGGAAAAGACACCATCACCTTCAATAAGATCCGGAGCAGTGTGTCTACTTCAGGTAGTAAACCACTCAACAGATGTCATTTTGGAATATGTGGCATATGCCGCTCAGTAGTTTTAATTGTGGAATATGGAACTTGCAATTGGAATTTGGAGTAAGCCAATCAGTAGTTGTAATTTTGGAATATGTGGACTTTGGCCCAGATTGGGCCAGAGTTGTCCACGTACACATCCTCCAGCTCCTCCAGAAGGACCCCAAGTGGTCCCCAGGGCTGCTAAGCCGTAGCTCCTAGGATCATCTGTGCACTCAAACCCCTCCACCTCTTTAAGATGGCGGGGTTAGGGGTTACGTTAATTATATAAAATGAATTAATCCTGCTTTTAATTGTGTTTTTTGGCCAACGAACACCTCTCAGAAAAACAGAGAAAACAGGTGGCAAACGCAATGTGCCACGATCCGGTAACAGCAGAACATTTCTATGTGGCTCTACCTGACAAAAAGAAAGCCACACCTTCTGGAAAGGAATTCAGGGTACTTGTTTATTTTAGCTAATTGTTTTATTTTATGCCCATTATGTTTCTCAGTGGCAACAGGTATTCAAAATGTTGGAACAAGAGTTAATTATTATGCAATAAGGTTTGAGCCTGGAAAAAGTGTATTTCAAGTTAAAAAAAAAAAAAAATTATGAAACAGTTATTTTACTTTATTTATTTGGGAGAAATGTACATTTCTTATGCCCCTGGTTCAATAAAAATGTCATGTGACGTGTTCTATGAAAGGATTTGTGAAAAATAAAAAATGTAACATGGAAGTTGTAATTGGAATTTCATAAGATACTCAATAGATGTATTTTTGGAATATTGAAGTTAGAATGTGATAATTATAGGGTCAAAAAGTGTAATTTAACAGGTAAAGTGGCATAGAAATCATTAAATTCCATCGTAAACCTAATACACCTTTATCTACCTTAATCTGCCTAATTTTAAAATATGGAAGAAAATATGGCAGAAAATATGGGTTGTTTTCAATGTGATAATTATAGGGTCAAAAAGTGTAATTTAACAGGTAAAATGGCATAGAAATAATTAAATCCCTTCATAAACCTAATAATCTTCCTTTATCTACCTTAGTCTAAGGCGGAATTTTAAAATATCAAAGTAAATATGGAATTTGTACCATTACCAATGGCACTCATACATGTGATTCACTAGTGTCTTTATTACGTGGACTCAAATTTGATGCTGATAGGAGCTTGTTCTCCCCATGAAAATCTCAAAGACTGAAAACTTAATTTTCCCGCTAAAAATTCGCCAAAATTTATATCTATATTGCATGGAAATTTGTAGTAAGCCACTCACTCTGGAAGTTGGAACTTGTATGGTGGAATGTGATAATTGTAGGGTCAAAAAGTGTATTTTAACAGATAAAATGGCATGAGGAAATCATGAAATCCCATCCTAAACCTAAACCTTGCACCTGCCACTGCAAACGCACCTCACCACTACATGCACCTGCCACTACAGCACCTGGTCACTACATGCACCTGCCACTAGTAACCCATTTGCAGAAATTGGCTGGGCCCAGTCCAATTATGTATTTACCTGATGCCATGTTTCAATCTAGAGGATAACTCTTGTATGTAGATAGTAAATCTTGAACTTCCTGTGTTAACAGGAAGTAGGAAGTTGACGGTAGACCGCATGGTGAGTTGAAAATCGTTCTCAGCTGATTTACATTTTTAACATATAAATACATTGTCATGAAAGGTTGCTTTTGGCTCTTACTGTAGCTTCTTACTCTTCAACTGTTGCAGTTATTTGTCATTTTTGTGATTTTTTGAGCTTTGAACAAAACATTTCGCTTATTTATGCGAAGCGTGTGAAGTAAAACATTATGTATTAGATGT
>CM068362.1:0-52500 GCA_034769755.1 Odontamblyopus lacepedii
TAGAGGTACATAGAGTAGAGGTACATAGACAGCAGGCTATATAGACAGAGGTATTATATCAGAGGTAACATAGGAGTAGGAGGTACATAGAGTTAGAGAGGTACATATAGAGCAGAGTGCAGTATTATAGTGAGGCAGAGTATATAGGCAGAGGTACATAGAGCAGAGGTACATATAGCATAGAAGGGTACATAGAGTATAGCAGGTATATATTATAGAGTAGAGGTACATAGATAGAGGTACATACAGGCGTATAGAGCAGAGGTATATAGAGCAGAGGTATATAGAGTATATGTATAGTATTACATGCATAGAGTAGAGGTACATAGAGTAGAGGTACATAGAGTAGAGGTACATAGAGCAGATGGTACATAGATGCAGAGGTAATATAGATAGAGGTATATAGAGTAGGTACATATAGCAGAGGTACATAGAGCAGAGGTACATAGAGCAGGCGTACATAGAGCAGAGGTACATAGAGCAGAGGTACATAGAGCAGAGGTACATAGAGCAGAGGTACATAGAGCAGAGGTACATAGAGCAGAGGTACATAGAGCAGAGGTACATAGAGCAGAGGTACATAGAGCAGAGGTACATAGAGCAGAGGTACATAGAGCAGAGGTACATAGAGCAGAGGTACATAGAGCAGAGGTACATAGAGCAGAGGTACATAGAGCAGGCGTACATAGAGCAGAGGTACATAGAGCAGAGGTACATAGAGCAGAGGTACATAGAGCAGAGGTACATAGAGCAGAGGTACATAGAGCAGAGGTACATAGAGCAGAGGTACATACAGCAGGCGTATAGAGCAGATATAGAGCAGGTACATAGAGCAGGCGTACATAGAGCAGAGGTACATAGAGCAGAGGTACATAGAGCAGGCGTACATAGAGCAGAGGTACATAGAGCAGAGGTACATAGAGCAGAGGTACATAGAGCAGAGGTACATAGAGCAGAGGTACATAGAGCAGAGGTACATAGAGCAGAGGTAATATAGAGCAGGCGACATAGAGCAGAGGTACATAGAGCAGAGGTACATAGAGCAGAGGTACATAGAGCAGAGGTACATAGAGTAGAGGTACATAGAGCAGAGGTACATAGAGGAGGCGTGATATAGAGCAGAGGTGTATTATAGAGAGCAGAGGTACATATGCATATATAGCAGGCGTACATAGAGCAGTAGAGGTACATAGAGCAGAGGTACATAGAGCAGGCGTACATAGAGCAGAAGTACATAGAGCAGAGGTACATAGAGCAGTACATAGAGGTACATAGAGCAGGCGTACATAGAGTAGAGGTACATATAGAGCAGAGGTACATAGAGCAGAGGTACATAGAGCAGAGGTACATAGAGCAGAGGGTACATAGAGCAGAGGTACATAGAGCAGAGGTACATAGAGCAGAGGTACATAGAGCAGAGGTACATAGAGCAGAGGTACATAGAGCAGAGGTACATAGAGCAGAGGTACATAGAGCAGAGGTACATAGAGCAGAGGTACATAGAGCAGAGGTACATAGAGCAGAGGTACATAGAGCAGGCGTACATACAGCAGGCGTACATAGAGCAGGCGTACATAGAGCAGGCGTACATAGAGCAGGCGTACATAGAGCAGGCGTACATAGAGCAGAGGTACATAGAGCAGAGGTACATAGAGCAGAGGTACATAGAGCAGGCGTACATAGAGCAGAGGTACATAGAGCAGAGGTACATAGAGCAGAGGTACATAGAGCAGAGGTACATAGAGCAGAGGTACATAGAGCAGAGGTACATAGAGCAGAGGTACATAGAGCAGAGGTACATAGAGCAGAGGTACATAGAGCAGGCGTACATAGAGCAGAGGTACATAGAGCAGGCGTACATACAGCAGGCGTACATACAGCAGGCGTACATACAGCAGGCGTACATACAGCAGGCGTACATACAGCAGGCGTACATACAGCAGGCGTACATACAGCAGGCGTACATACAGCAGGCGTACATACAGCAGGCGTACATAGAGCCTGTACCTAGAGCCTGTACATACAGCAGGCGTACATAGAGCAGGCGTACATAGAGCAGAGGTACATAGAGCAGGCGTACATACAGCAGGCGTACATACAGCAGGCGTACATAGAGCCTGTACCTAGAGCCTGTACATACAGCAGGCGTACATACAGCAGGCTTATAACTAGCAGGTGTATATACAGCAGGCATATATAGAGCTTAGGGACTCACCAGGCTGTGTGTTTGTGACGGGCACATCAGTTACAGCTGCTGCTCCTGAAACAGGGCAATACAGGGCAGTGTATCACTTCTTCTCTGATCCTCTGACCTCCTCTAATAAACTAACAATATTCAGCCTCGATATTAAACGCGATCTGGACACATCTTACTTTATTTATAAAGACGGAAAAGCAAAGGCTTCTGTTTCCCTGATGGGAACTTACCTGAGTCTGTAGCTGTCTCTGTCACCATGGTAACCAGCTCTGTTTGCGAGAACACACCTGAAAGAAAAAGAAATGAAAATGTAAATATCTGCTTCTGTCCCGCTGCTCCACTAGGAGACATTGTCTTGACCACCACGAGTATGGCAGGTGAGTGGGGGTGTTTGTAGCCTGTTGCCATAGACATAAGTTGTTTGGTCAGCTGATGGCAGTGATGTAAACAGAACTAACCCTAGTACCGCTCATGGAGTACAGTAACATGTGCTTGGTTCTTTTAGGATGTTGCTTTGAGGATTTCTTTTTAACCTGTGTATCTCTGTTCATGTTTACCTGTTGAAACCAGATGAGTGACATGATCCACTGATTCTGTGTGAAGAAGCACACGAGATGGTTCTGAGAAAGACACAGTAAGTTGGTTTTATATATTTTGTACAATTGTACAATTTTCTGACAGGTAGAGGTGAGTTCAGTGTTACCTGTGGCATCTGGTCCCAGTCCCAGTCCTGAGGCTGAAACAGAGAAACGGACTTCAGTCCACACTTATGGTAAATGGTCACATTTTTATAGCGCTTTTCTACCTTTCAAGGCGCTTTACAACAAGGAACCACTCACCCATTCACACACTCATACACCAGTGTATGCAGACACTGGGGGCGAAGTGGGTTAAGTGTCTTGCCCAAGGACACAACGACAGCATTCATCTGTGGGAGCTGGAATCACACCAGCGACCTGTGGGTCAGTGGATCTGACCACTCACCACTGATGTCTATGTCGAAAGTGGGATTCAAAGCGCCAAACTTCAGATCAGTGGACAAACGCTCTTACCAATTGAGCTACTGTCGCCAGGCTATCAAACTTATGAGTTTAATAGTTTGATATTTGCGGGGCGACAGTAGCTCAATTGGTAAGACTTAACCCACCTCGCCCTCAGTGTCTGTGTACTCTGGTGTATGAATGTGTCTGTGAATGGGTGAGTGGTTTCTTGATGTAAAGCGCTTTGAGTACCTTCAAAAGTAGAAAAGCGCTATAAAAAAAAAAAAAGTGACCAAATGTGACCATTCAGGAGCACACAGTGTGCTCTGTACCTGTGAGCTCAAATGGGAAACTGGTGACCGCATCCATGTTTCCTGAATCAGAAATGACAAAGCACAAACCAATGAACCATGAACCAATCAGAGCACAATTGGAAAGAAGCCGAACTGACTTTACCATTTACATCATGTGAGCCAAGGACATCATGTGTCTGGACTTCAGGGACCTGCTGGGTCACTAAAAAAATCACAAACGGTTCTAGATTTACTTCACCAAACCCTTAACCCAAATATGAAGCAAAAGTGTTTTCACCACTCTGGGAGATCACTGTCAGTCGTCCATTTCCTGGGAGAATAGAACATCATTAATATCAAACAGGCTGATGCTAAAAATGCCTGTAAACGAGAACTAGACCAGAGTCAAAACAGTACTAAACCAGGACTAACCCAGGACTGACCGTTGTAGTCTGGAGAGTCTGGTGATTCGGGTCCATCTGTGACAGCCAGTGGTTTGAGAGTTTGGTGAGTTTTGAATGCAGTTTAAATCACATTTAATAGGAATTGAATAATGGCAGAATAGACCTGGAGGGGCGGGGACTACCGAGCTCATTGCTGATTGGCCCGGAGCAGGTAGAGAGACGTGGTCAATTCCTGCAAAAGCACTTAATCATTAATCATTCACTGGACTCAAGAGAAGATTTAAGCTCTCCACTGTGGGGACAAGCAGAAGAGAATGGATCGATGGTTTATTATAGTTTAAACAGAAATATACACTAAGGCTGTGTGAGAATGTCACCCTAGGACACCCCACTGTGCACTATTCCATAGTGCACTCAGAGCTCATGTGATTCTGGCGTCTGGTGGGAAAAGTCTGAAGACTAAACTCAGAGAAAACTTCATTTCTGTCATAAATAATGATCAGATCAAATTTTGCACATGCTTGATTTCAACAGCTAACACTAGCCATTACCTTTACACCATAATGCTTTATTTAAGAATCAGGATTTACAGTGCCATAAACTGGCACTTCTATCTGTGTCACAAGTGTCCAGTTAAACACCTGTCTCTGTCTGCTGGGTTTTGCACCACTCTCCTAATGCACTGTGATCTATACTGACCACGTTCACACCCTGATTCACACCCTGATTCACACCCTGATTCACACCCTGATTCACACCCAGATCCTAACCCTACACCCTGAGCGCGGGAGTGAGCGGCAGCAGGGTACTTAGACTTAGACTTAGACAAACTTTATTGATCCTCAAGGGAAACTGTTTGGACACAGGAGCACACACATCACAGTATAAAAGAATAACAAATGTATTTATGTAACAGATAATACTCCCTACAACTGTACAATAACTCATCCTTATGGAACAGATAATACTCCCTACAACCCTTATGGAACAGATAACCCTGTGTCGTGTCAATCCTCAGATCATTGTTGCTCTGTCTTCCTCTTGTATAAAGCTGAGTTTTTATATTTTATTACTATTTTATTTTTGACTCATACATTTACATTTATATAATTCTTATTTCACACCTGTCTTTTGCTCTTTTTTGCTACTTAGAATTTATTATCACCATTTATATTTTTACAGTTTGTTATTCTATTATATTGTGATGTGTGAGCTCCTGTGTCTAAATCATTTTGCTTGAGGCTCAGTACAGTTTGTCTAAGTCTATATTTTTCAAGCTGCATTGTGTGAAACTTTGAGTGCAGTACTTTTTCACTCAGAGGACTCGTGGGCAATAGTGTGGACATTCAGACACAGCCTAAATTAATCAGCCTGTACATATATTTCAGAAATGACATCAACAGCTCAAGGTTATTGTTATGCGTCAAATAAACAAAAGTACCTACCTCTGAGTCTGGAAGTGCGCGTCCTGAAGTCCATCAGAAAGTTTGATTGGACAAAAATATAAGACTATACTAAGATAATAACTTTTGCATTTTAGGGTTGGGATTGACATGATAGTTTTAAAAGTTTTACTAAAACAAGGGCTAACATTTCAAAACATATTTTCATGAGGAGCTGATTGGTATGGTTGAGGAATGGCTCAAAACAAATGTTTTAAAACCTTTTGCTGACTCCCTAAGAGAAGTTAAACCCTAAACCCTAACCTTGACCCCTAATCCATAAACCCTAAGAATCCTAAAACCCTAAGAATCAGGATTTGCTAAGCTCTCATGTATAAATGGATTTTGTGAACCTGCTGCTGCCACTTTCCAAATAAGAAACAGACTCTGTTTCCCATTGACTTTATATTGTAAAATTGTTGCCACTCTCTCTTATACTGCTGCAGTGAGCCTTGGAATTTTTGTCTACATGATTTGTGTTTTTTATTTGGCTATTTTAGTGTAAATAAATTCCTATTCCTAATTTGGACCTCTATGGTCTCACCTGAGTCCAGAGCAGGACCAGGATCTGGTGCCAACGTTCCAGCGGGAGAATCCACTGGAAGCACATTGGACAGGATCAAAACATCATAAAGCTGCAGCCTTTCCAGTATTAACACTGATGGACTCTGAATATAGCGCTGTTCATCTGGTTCAGTCAGTCTGTTCAAAAGCCATATTTGACCCATTTCATTGTAGCTGGGATAACCATCAGCAGCAGAGGGCCACTCTAGTGTGGCACCTCGCTAACACAAAGCCCCCCATTGTCTGGGAGACCTCTGGGGAGAGTTCCAGCCACAACTTCTACTTAAGTATTGCTGTAATTCTTTTGTACTGTAGTAGAAACAATAGTATTGTACCTGTTTGATAGATTGGGGGTTTAGCTGTCAAGTCAGGTCCAAAAGGGTCAGAACCTCCTGAAACAGATCCAAACCAATCACAAATTTATATAATATTAATTTAATAATAGTACCTTAATAACAATAGTAATATAAAATAATCATAGTTTGACCCCGCGGACTGACCCATGAGGCTGAGTAGAAAGTCATGAGAGGCTGGGTCTGGACCAGGAGTAGAATCTGAACCTGCAACAAAAAGGGCTTTAAATCCACTCTGGGCAGTCAGTCAGAACCAAACAAAAAACAGCTGCTCACCTATGATTGGTCTGTTATCAGCTGCTCCTCCATTCATGAACTTCTGCCCATTTCCTGAGAAATAAAAAGATTGTAGCAGCAGCGTAGAACTGGTTTGGGTCACTTGAGATATTTACCATTGGAGTCAGAGTCCGCACCATCAAACCCTGAAACGAATTCAAACTGTAGTTTTAATCATAGTTAAAGCTGAGAGAAATGCACCAATAACAGCTCACCACTGGGGTCGGGGGCGGGGCCTGGGGTTTCTGAAAACACAGGTCTTTATTAACTGTGCTCACACTAAACCCAAGTCCATTAGAATCAGAACTACCTGTGGGAGAGACTGGGTCAGGACCCAGGTCTGACAAAGACCCAACAGAGCCTCCTTCTAGACTAGGTGCAGAACCACCAGGACCTCCAGACCCAGGGCCTCCAGACCCAGGACCTCCTGATGATCCAGGACCTCCGGAAGACCCAGGACCTCCGGAAGACCCAGGACCTCCAGACCCAGGAACTCCTGATGACCCAGGACCTCCAGACCCCGGATCTCTAGACCCAGGACCTCCTGATGACCCAGGACCTACAGAAGACCCAGGACCTCCTGATGACCCAGGACCTCCAGAAGACCCAGGACCTCCAGACCCAGGACCTCCAGACTCAAGACCTCCTGAAGAACCAGGGACTTCAGACCCAGGACCTCCTGTAGATGCAGCAGAACTAGCCTCTGGACCAGTAACAGACCCAAGGCTGTGCCCAATAACACTCTCTGCAGCAGAAGAACCAGCAGGACCTGAGGTGGAGGGACAAGGTGAGACACAAAACGTGTTTCCAAGCGAGCCTCAGATGGGCCAGGATATATGTAGTGACAGAATATTTGTGACTTAACTTTGTTAAAATGACGATATGGTCTCGTTATCATTAACACAACACTAGACAGTACATCACCTGTGCCTTTGGAGGGTGCTGCAGTTAAATGCTGACCAATCAGGATCCCTGAGGAATAGAGGGGATGTGTCAGTGACACCACCTTAAATTTGAGTTACAGTGGACTTGTCATTTCATTGGTAATCTGTCAGACCCCTTACCCAGCCACCCACAGGAAACCTGTGTCTGTGGCGTATGCCTGGATCAGGGTCAGGGTCTGGGTGTCGGTCAGGGTCTGGGTCAGGGTCAGTTTTAGGCTTTGCTTCTGTCTTTTGTGTTGGGTCTGGGTCTTGGTCCAGGTCAGGGTCTGGGTCTGGGTCCGGGTCTGTGTTGGGTCTGGGTCAGGATCTGGGTCTGTGTCCGGGTCTGGGTCAGTTTTAGGCTTTGCTTCTGAGTCTTTTGTGTTGGGTCTGGGTCTGGGTCCGGGTCTGTGTTGGGTCTGGGTCAGGGTCAGGATCTGGGTCTGTGTCCGGGTCTGGGTCAGTTTTAGGCTTTGCTTCTGAGTCTTTTGTGTTGGGTCTGGGTCTGGGTCCGGGTCTGTGTTGGGTCTGGGTCAGGGTCAGGATCTGGGTCTGTGTCCGGGTCTGGGTCAGTTTTAGGCTTTGCTTCTGAGTCTTTTGTGTTGGGTCTGGGTCTGGGTCAGGGTCTGGGTCAGTTTTAGGCTTTGCTTCTGAGACTTTTGTGTTGGGTCTGGGTCAGGGTCTGGGTCCGGGTCTGTGTTGGGTCTGGGTCAGGATCTGGGTCTGTGTCCGGGTCTGGGTCAGTTTTAGGTTTTGCTTCTGAGTCTTTTGTGTTGGGTCTGGGTCAGGGTCGGGGTCTGGCTCAGGGTCAGTTTTAGGCTTTGCTTCTGAGTCTTTTGTGTTGGGTCTGGGTCCGGGTCCGGGTCTGTGTTGGGTCTGGGTCTGGGTCTGGGTCAGTTTTAGGCTTTGCTTCTGAGTCTTCTGTGTTGGGTCTGGGTCTGGGTCTGGGTCAGGGTCAGTTTTAGGCTTTGGTTCTGAGTCTTCTGTGTTGGGTCTGGGTCTGGGTCAGTTTTAGGCTTTGCTTCTGAGTCTTCTGTGTTGGGTCTGGGTCTGGGTCAGGGTCAGTTTTAGGCTTTGGTTCTGAGTCTTCTGTGTTGGGTCTGGGTCTGGGTCTGGGTCAGTTTTAGGCTTTGCTTCTGAGTCTTCTGTGTTGGGTCTGGGTCTGGGTCAGGGTCAGTTTTAGGCTTTGGTTCTGAGTCTTCTGTGTTGGGTCTGGGTCTGGGTCAGTTTTAGGCTTTGCTTCTGAGTCTTCTGTGTTGGGTCTGGGTCTGGGTCTGGGTCAGTTTTAGGCTTTGCTTCTGAGACTTTTGTGTTGGGTCTGGGTCCGGGTCTGTGTTGGGTCTGGGTCAGGGTCAGGATCTGGGTCTGTGTCCGGGTCTGGGTCAGTTTTAGGCTTTGGTTCTGAGTCTTTTGTGTTGGGTCTGGGTCTGGGTCAGGGTCAGGGTCAGTTTTAGGCTTTGCTTCTGAGTCTTTTGTGTTGGGTCTGGGTCTGGGTCTGGGTCAGGGTCAGGGTCAGGGTCAGGGTCAGTTTTAGGCTTTGGTTCTGAGTCTTTTGTGTTGGGTCTGGGTCTGGGTCTGGGTCAGGGTCAGTTTTAGGCTTTGGTTCTGAGTCTTCTGTGTTGGGTCTGGGTCTGGGTCAGGGTCAGGGTCAGTTTTAGGCTTTGGTTCTGAGTCTTTTGTGTTGGGTCTGGGTCTGGGTCAGGGTCAGTTTTAGGCTTTGCTTCTGAGACTTTTGTGTTGGGTCTGGGTCAGGGTCAGGGTCAGTTTTAGGCTTTGGTTCTGAGTTTTTTGTGTTGGGTCTGGGTCTGGGTCAGGGTCAGGGTCAGTTTTAGGCTTTGCTTCTGAGACTTTTGTGTTGGGTCTGGGTCAGGGTCAGGGTCAGTTTTAGGCTTTGGTTCTGAGTCTTCTGTGTTGGGTCTGGGTCAGGGTCAGGGTCAGGGTCAGTTTTAGGCTTTGCTTCTGAGACTTTTGTGTTGGGTCTGGGCCTGGGTCAGGGTCAGTTTTAGGCTTTGGTTCTGAGTCTTTTGTGTTGGGTCTGGGTCTGGGTCAGGGTCAGGGTCAGTTTTAGGCTTTGCTTCTGAGACTTTTGTGTTGGGTCTGGGTCAGGGTCAGTTTTAGGCTTTGCTTCTGAGTCTTTTGTGTTGGGTCTGGGTCTGGGTCAGGGTCAGGGTCAGGGTCAGGGTCAGGGTCAGTTTTAGGCTTTGCTTCTGAGACTTTTGTGTTGGGTCTGGGTCTGGGTCAGGGTCAGTTTTAGGCTTTGGTTCTGAGTCTTCTGTGTTGGGTCTGGGTCTGGGTCAGGGTCAGTTTTAGGCTTTGGTTCTGAGTCTTCTGTGTTGGGTCTGTGTTGGGTCTGGGTCAGGGTCAGTTTTAGGCTTTGCTTCTGAGTCTTCTGTGTTGGGTCTGGGTCAGGGTCAGTTTTAGGCTTTGCTTCTGAGTCTTCTGTGTTGGGTCTGGGTCTGGGTCAGGGTCAGGGTCAGTTTTAGGCTTTGCTTCTGAGACTTTTGTGTTGGGTCTGGGTCAGGGTCAGGGTCAGTTTTAGGCTTTGGTTCTGAGTCTTCTGTGTTGGGTCTGGGTCAGGGTCAGGGTCAGGGTCAGTTTTAGGCTTTGCTTCTGAGACTTTTGTGTTGGGTCTGGGCCTGGGTCAGGGTCAGTTTTAGGCTTTGGTTCTGAGTCTTTTGTGTTGGGTCTGGGTCTGGGTCAGGGTCAGGGTCAGTTTTAGGCTTTGCTTCTGAGACTTTTGTGTTGGGTCTGGGTCAGGGTCAGTTTTAGGCTTTGCTTCTGAGTCTTTTGTGTTGGGTCTGGGTCTGGGTCAGGGTCAGGGTCAGGGTCAGGGTCAGGGTCAGTTTTAGGCTTTGCTTCTGAGACTTTTGTGTTGGGTCTGGGTCTGGGTCAGGGTCAGTTTTAGGCTTTGGTTCTGAGTCTTCTGTGTTGGGTCTGGGTCTGGGTCAGGGTCAGTTTTAGGCTTTGGTTCTGAGTCTTCTGTGTTGGGTCTGTGTTGGGTCTGGGTCAGGGTCAGTTTTAGGCTTTGCTTCTGAGTCTTCTGTGTTGGGTCTGGGTCAGGGTCAGTTTTAGGCTTTGCTTCTGAGTCTTCTGTGTTGGGTCTGGGTCTGGGTCTGGGTCTGGGTCAGGGTCTGGGTCTGGGTCAGTTTTAGGCTTTGGTTCTGAGTCTTCTGTGTTGGGTCTGGGTCCGGGGAACCAGACTCGGTGGGTGAGGGTTTCAGCTCGTCTCAGTCACGTTTAAACACTGTTCATTAGGGTTAGGGTTAATGGCCCAGACTTACCTTTTAAATTACATTTTCTTTAGAATTATTTTTAAAAATTTGTTTATGTCAATTTAAGTAATTTAGACATAAAAACACATTTTCAAGGTTTAAAATGTTTTATCAAAGTTTTATGTTGTTTTAGTCTCACCCTGAGTCTGGTCCTTGGACTGATCTTCATCTGAAACACAACCAGATCAATGTTAGACCCCCCTCTCCCCAGACACTTCCCTCTGCCTTCCACCTCCCCAGACACCTCCCTCTGCCCTCCCCAGACACCTGCCCCTCCCCAGACACCTACCAAGACACACTACTAAAGAAGATGCTGCACAAAACAGAGCTTAGCACAATTTTAAGGCCTTAAATCATCTAAAGTGAAATTTTAAGATCTGATTTTAAGGTCTTGATTTGTTATATTTATCATCAGAATATTAGAAAAATAATTATTTACGCGTGTGTGTGGCTAATGCAAGTATATGACCCGTGCTTTATGTAATGATAAGGGCACTCATGTTTCTGGGACATGAATCATCACTGTTTATTATTTGGTTTTACATAAGATTTAAGGCTTAGGGTTAGGCATAGGGTTAGGTTTAATCCTTACGGTTAGGTGGGCAGAGTTAGGTGACATTAGGTGGGGTCAGGTGGGCAGGGTGAGGTGGGTGGGGTTAGGTGGGCAAGGTGAGGTGGGCGGGGTCAGGTGGACAGGGTGAGGTGGGCGGGGTTAGGTGGGCAGGATTAGGTTAGGTGGGCAGGGTTAGGTGGCGTTTGGGTCGTACCCTCCTCCTCCTCGGACAGTTCTCCTTCTGCTTCCTCTCCTCCTTCGATCTCCACCTCGTCTTTTTCCTTCTCCACTGAAACATAAGAGACATCCTAACAAACCTATAACAGGACTGAACCTGGACTGAACCTTGACTGAACCCGGACTGAACCTGGACTGAACCAGGATCAAGCATCGTTAACGTCTCATTAGGTGTGTTTAGTATTGTGAACCTGCAGAGGGCGCTATGGCACTGTCTATGTGTCATTTTAAAATGTTTATGTTATTTAATGAATTATCTTAACTTATTTAAATCAAAACACCAAAACATCAGAGTGATAACAAACCACATTTAGATTTTTCTATTTATGCTTTTTTAACCTTGTTTCTTATTATGGTAAAAACATTTTTTACCTTCAAGAGGCGCCGCTGCAGACACTCGGCTGAAAACAACTAACGCCACTGAAAATAACAAGATGTTTCTGCAAAAATATAATAATACCAGTATTAGCAAAGTAAGCACCAGTAAAGTGTACTTTAACACTACCATGTGCATCCATATATAATCCACAGAGTATGCACAGAATACACATGAATCCAGATGAATCTGTGACACCCAAATGTTCATACGTTATAGTGTGCATTAAGACGTGTATGTCCACACATTATTCCTGATTAATAGCATAGACTAGAACAATAAACCTAGCCTATAACCTCAGTTAAACTTGTAAGAGTTCTAAATCATTTCATGCAGTTTTAAAAACTTTGCATTGAAAAGAACATTATATAATATGAAAATCAATGTTTTAATAATGACTATATGAAGCACTCACACTAGATGCACCTTTAAACATTAAAGAGTAAAGCACCATTAAGTATTAAAGTGGTAGTCTACAATAGTTTGGAGTACTCTGCAGTACTCTGCAGTGTTTACGGATTTATCATAGTAGTATTAGTATTTTCACAGTCAGGTATATTCAAACTAAGAAATAATAGTAATAGTATTGGTAGTAACTGAAACTATAATATGTCAACATAAATGGTTGATATTATATCAATAGTAGCAGCAGCAGCAGCAGCAGCAGCAGCAGCAGCAGCAGCAGCAGCAGCAGCAGCAGCAGCATTAGTAGTAGTAGTAGTAGCAGTGATTGTACTCACAGAGGCAGCATGATGCTCCAGACTCTTCAGTTTCAGACAAAGACACAGCTCCGCCTTCATTTCATCTTTTATACTTCCAAGGAGCCAATGAGGATGCAAGAATTAAACAACAACCAATTAGAACAGAGCTCCATCGCAGGTACCAGATCTATGTAATATAATTTTATAGAGCAATGCAGTGCAGAGAACCAATCAGGGAGCTGCACTCACACAAAAGCCAATCACAACAGAGTATGTTGTAGGTAACACCTTTATAAGCTGTGAACTACAAAAATGGCTGTCAGTATTTTCATCTGAAACAAACAATGATTATTTTATATTTCTAAAACACTGAACTGTATGTGCCCTCTGTCGGCAAGTGTAGGGATTACACCTGTCCAGCACCTGTCAAGAGGGGGCGCCACACCTGTCATAATAACACTGGATGTTGGGTCTGCAGTCCCAGTCTGGACCCAGGACCAGCTGCAGCTCTGCTTTCACTGGGAGAGGGGGTGGGGGCAGGGGGCGGGGGTAAGGGTAGGGGAGAGGTCCAGTTTCTGCTCATAAAGACAGTCCTGTTTGAGTCCAGACAGAAGCCCATTATCTCTAGCATTCCTCCCTTGGGACCCCCCCAGACCCGGTCCGGTACCAGCTGATCCGGTCCGGTCACTTTACGCCGCGTCACTGACTTAAGTCCTGATCCTGTTTCACCTGGACTCTGATCCCGGACAAAAACACCCTGTTTTGTGCAGGACCTAAACCAGGACTAAACCAGGATTAAACCACGACTAAACCAGGTCTAAAACCGGACTAAATCAGGTCTAAACCAGGACTGAACCAGGTCTAGACACAGACTAAACCAGGTCTAAACCAGGACTAAATCAGGTCTAAATCAGTGTATCAAACCTGCACTTCCTCCACATATATTTATATTTCATTCTAAACCACTTTTTTCCCACGAGAACCAGTTTTGAACCAGTCTTGGCCCACTTCCTGGTCCAAACCCTTTGCCCTCTGCTCTTTTATTTTGGCGGGGACTTCCTGTGAATCAGGGCAGAACCATCCTGAAACTGGACTCAGTGGATCCAGTCCAGAAGAAGAATTAGAACTTTCCGGAGGATCATGTGGACTGAAACGGAGAACGGTGGGACTTCAGAATGTTCACCTGAGAAAACCACAAAACCACCTCTCACCCGGAGGTTGTGGGTGAGACTCCTGATCTGAGTGTTTATTTATTTGTTTCTATGGTTGCTAACATGGCAACTAGTCTTCCTGCAATCCATTACTTAGAGATACAATTAAATATGCACATAATTATAAAACATAAGTGCAACATTGGACCAGTACATAAGATTGAAACCGCAAAAAGAGAATTGTCCCTCACTAACAATATGGAAATATCACTTAACTCAAGATTTAAAACCTCTGGTATCATTAGCATTAGTAGTACAGGTCTGTTCCTATGAGCTTCTTTGTGTTATCTCAGCTTTAATAGCGGAGCCTGTTCCAAATATTATTTAAAGACAGATTCAGGCAGGTTCTTCAAAAGCCTGTATCCACCATTGGATACCACACATGCAGCTTTATTCTGTAATACTTGAAACGTCCATCCATCCATCCATCCATCTTCTTCCGCTTATCCAGGGCCGGGTCGCGGGGGCAGCAGTCTAAGCAGGATCTCCCAAGCTTCCTTCGCCCCAGCCACTTCCTCCAGCTCCTCCAGACGGACCCCGAGGCGTTCCCAGGCCAGCCGAGAGACATAGTCCCTCCAGCGTGTCCTGGGTCTTCCCCGGGGCCTCCTACCAGTGGGACATGCCCGGAACACCTCCCGAGGGAGGCGTCCAGGAGGCATCCGGACCAGATGCCCGAGCCACCTCAGCTGGCTCCTCTCGACTGGAGGAGCAGCGACTCTACTCCGAGCTCCTCCCGTGTGACCGAGCTCCTCATCCTATCTCTAAGGGAGCGCCCGGCCACTCTGCGGAGGAAACTCATTTCGGCCGCTTGTATCCGCGATCTCGTTCTTTCGGTCATTACCCAGAGCTCATGACCATAGGTGAGGGGAGGAACGTCAATTGACCGGTAAATCGAGAGCTTTGCCTTTCGGCTCAGCTCCCTCTTCACCACAACGGTCCGATACAGCGACTGCATCACTGCCGACGCTGCACCGATCCGCCTGTCAATCTCGCGCTCCATCCTCCCTTCACTCGTGAACAAGACCCCGAGATACTTGAACTCCTCCACTTGAGGCAGAGACTCCCCACCCACCCGGAGAGGGCAATCCACCTTTTTCCGGTCCAGAACCATGGCCTTGGATTTGGAACAGCTGATTCTCATCCCGGCCACTTCACACTCGGCTGCAAACCGCCCCAGTGCTGCAGGTCCTGGCTCGATGGAGCCAACAGGACAACATCATCTGCAAAAAGCAGAGATGAGATCCTGTGGTCCCCGAACAGGACCCCCTGCGGCCCCTGGCTGCGCCTAGAAATTCTGTCCATAAATACAATGAACAGAACCGGTGACAAAGGGCAGCCCTGGCGGAACATGGTGTTTGTTATGGACAAACTGTGACTAGCACAGAAGTCCAATAACAGAACACCGCTCGGGTTCAGATCAGGGAGGCCGTTCCTCCCAATCACCCCTCTCCAAGTGTCACTGTCGTTGCCCACGTGGGCGTTGAAGTCCCCCAGTAGAACAATGGAGTCCCGGGTCGGTGCACTGTCCAGTACCCCTCCCAGAGACTCCAAGAAGGCCGGGTACTCTGCACTGCTGTTCGGCCCATAGGCCGACACCACAGTGAGAGACCTGTCCCTGACCCGAAGGCGCAGGGACGCGACCCTCTTGTTCACCGGGGTGAACTCCAACACGCAGCGGCTGAGCTGTGGGGCTATGAGCCCACACCAGCTCCAACGCCAGAGAAATGGAGAGTCCAACCCCTCTCAAGGAGTTGGGTTCCAGAGCCCAAGCTGTGCGTGGAGGTGAGGCCGACTATATCTAGCCAGTAACGCTCGACCTCCCGCACAAGCTCAGGCTCCTTCCCCCCCAGCGAGGTGACATTCCATGTCTCCAGAGCTGGTCTCCATGTCCGGAGATCCAGTCGCCGAGGCCCCTGCCTTCGACTGCAGCCCAGATCTCTCCACACCCGACCCCTATGGCTCCTCTCGCGGGTGGTGGGCCCACCAGAGGGCGGCCCCACGTTGCTCCTTCGGGCTGGGCCCGGCCGGGCCCCGTGGGGAAAGGCCCGGCCACCAGGCGCTCGCCGGTGTGCACCCACCCCAGGCCTGGCTCCAGGGTGGGGCCCCGGTGTCGCCATTCCGGGCGACGTAACTGGCCTTTGAATGTTTATACTTTATACTTGAAACGTGTTCATCTTTTTTGGAGCCATGGACCAGAGGTCGCCCGGGCCTTTCTGTGTGGAGTTTGCATGTTCCTCCCCGTGTCTGGATGGGTTTCCTCCGGGTGCTCCGGTTTCCCCCATCAACCCAAAACATGCCCGCACCCCTATGAACTAACATCAAGGACCATAATGTCCACCCTCCTGTGGGCTCACCACCTGCAGAGGGGTTCATAGGGGGGGTCAGGTGCTATGAGTATTGGGCAGCACGCTGCCCCCGCGACCCAGCTGGATTAAGCGGGAGAAGATGGATGGATGGATGGATGGATGGATGGATGGACCAGGTGAGGCAGAGTTAGAACATGAAATATTCTGTGAGTTGATTTTGCTGTAATAAAGTTTAATAACGGATACACATACCCATTTTGGTTAATCTTTGGTTTGGTTAGTCTTTGGTTTGGTTAGTCTTTGGTTTGGTTAATCTTTGGTTTGGTTAGTCTTTGGTTTGGTTAGTCTTTGGTTTGGTTAGTCTTTGGTTTACTTAGTCTTTGGTTTAGTTAGTCTTTGGTTTGGTTAGTCTTTGGTTTGGTTAATCTTTGGTTTGGTTAGTCTTTGGTTTGGTTAGTCTTTGATTTGGTTAATCTTTGGTTGGGTTAGTCTTTGGTTTACTTAGTCTTTGGTTTGGTTAGTCTTTGGTTTGGTTAGTCTTTGGTTTACTTAGTCTTTGGTTTGGTTAGTCTTTGGTTTGGTTAATCTTTGGTTTGGTTTGGTTAGTCTTTGGTTTACTTAGTCTTTGGTTTGGTTAATCTTTGGTTTGGTTTGGTTAGTCTTTGGTTTACTTAGTCTTTGGTTTGGTTAGTCTTTGGTTTGGTTAGTCTTTGGTTTAGTTAGTCTTTGGTTTGGTTAGTCTTTGGTTTGGTTAGTCTTTGGTTTACTTAGTCTTTGGTTTGGTTAGTCTTTGGTTTGGTTAGTCTTTGGTTTAGTTAGTCGTTGGTTTGGTTAGTCTTTGGTTTAGTTAGTCGTTGGTTTGGTTAGTCTTTGGTTTAGTTAGTCTTTGGTTAGTCTTTGGTTTGGTTAGTCTTTGGTTTAGTTAGTCTTTGGTTTGGTTAGTCTTTGGTTTAGTTAGTCTTTGGTTTGGTTAGTCTTTGGTTTAGTTAGTCTTTGGTTTGGTTAGTCTTTGGTTTAGTTAGTCTTTGGTTTGGTTAGTCTTTGGTTTACTTAGTCTTTGGTTTAGTTAGTCTTTGGTTTGGTTAGTCTTTGGTTTGGTTAGTCTTTGGTTTACTTAGTCTTTGGTTTGGTTAATCTTTGGTTTAGTTAGTCTTTGGTTTAGTTATTCTTTGGTTTGATTAGTCTTTGGTTTGGTTAGTCTTTGGTTTGGTTAGTCTTTGGTTTGGTTAGTCTTTGGTTTGGTTAGTCTTTGGTTTGGTTAGTCTTTGGTTTGGTTAGTCTTTGGTTTAGTTATTCTTTGGTTTGATTAGTCTTAGGTTTGGTTAGTCTTTGGTTTGGTTAGTCTTTGGTTTGGTTAGTCTTTGGTTTGGTTAGTCTTTGGTTTACTTAGTCTTTGGTTTGGTTAGTCTTTGGTTTGGTTAGTCTTTGGTTTGATTCGTCTTTGGTTTAGTTAGTCTTTGGTTTGGTTAGTCTTTGGTTTACTTAGTCTTTGGTTTGGTTAATCTTTGGTTTGGTTAGTCTTTGGTTTGGTTAATCTTTGGTTTAGTTAGTCTTTGGTTTAGTTATTCTTTGGTTTGATTAGTCTTTGGTTTGGTTAGTCTTTGGTTTGGTTAGTCTTTGGTTTGGTTAGTCTTTGGTTTACTTAGTCTTTGGTTTGGTTAGTCTTTGGTTTGATTAGTCTTTGGTTTAGTTAGTCTTTGGTTTGGTTAGTCTTTGGTTTGGTTAGTCTTTGGTTTGGTTAGTCTTTGGTTTGGTTAGTCTTTGGTTTGGTTAGTCTTTGGTTTGGTTAGTCTTTGGTTTGGTTAGTCTTTGGTTTGGTTAGTCTTTGGTTTGGTTAGTCTTTGGTTTGGTTAGTCTTTGGTTTGGTTAGTCTTTGGTTTGGTTAATCTTTGGTTTGGTTAGTCTTTGGTTTGATTAGTCTTTGGTTTGGTTAGTCTTTGGTTTAGTTATTCTTTGGTTTGATTAGTCTTTGGTTTAGTTAGTCTTAGGTTTGGTTAGTCTTTGGTTTGGTTAGTCTTTGGTTTGGTTAGACTTTGGTTTGGTTAGTCTTTGGTTTGGTTAGTCTTTGGTTTGGTTAGTCTTTGGTTTAGTTAGTCTTTGGTTTAGTTATTCTTTGGTTTGATTAGTCTTAGGTTTGGTTAGTCTTTGGTTTAGTTAGTCTTTGGTTTAGTTATTCTTTGGTTTAATTAGTCTTAGGTTTGGTTAGACTTTGGTTTAGTTAGTCTTTGGTTTAGTTATTCTTTGGTTTGATTAGTCTTAGGTTTGGTTAGTCTTTGGTTTAGTTAGTCTTTGGTTTAGTTATTCTTTGGTTTAATTAGTCTTAGGTTTGGTTAGTCTTTGGTTTAGTTAGTCTTTGGTTTAGTTAGTCTTTGGTTTGGTTAGTCTTTGGTTTGGTTAGACTTTGGTTTGGTTAGACTTTGGTTTAGTTAGTCTTTGGTTTAGTTATTCTTTGGTTTGATTAGTCTTAGGTTTGGTTAGACTTTGGTTTGGTTAGACTTTGGTTTGGTTAATCTTTGGTTTGGTTAATCTTTGGTTTAGTTAGTCTTTGGTTTAGTTATTCTTTGGTTTGATTAGTCTTAGGTTTGGTTAGTCTTTGGTTTGATTAGTCTTTGGTTTAGTTAGTCTTTGGTTTGGTTAGTCTTTGGTTTGGTTAGACTTTGGTTTGGTTAGACTTTGGTTTGGTTAATCTTTGGTTTGGTTAGTCTTTGGTTTGGTTAGTCTTTGGTTTGATTAGTCTTTGGTTTAGTTATTCTTTGGTTTGATTAGTCTTAGGTTTGGTTAGACTTTGGTTTGGTTAGACTTTGGTTTGGTTAATCTTTGGTTTGGTTAATCTTTGGTTTAGTTAGTCTTTGGTTTAGTTATTCTTTGGTTTGATTAGTCTTAGGTTTGGTTAGTCTTTGGTTTGGTTAGTCTTTGGTTTGGTTAGTCTTAGGTTTGGTTTATTTAGTCTTGTTAATATGACCTGACCAATTCAGTTGTCCATTCATAGTTATTCCTTCTTTCAAAGTGAGCAGCACAGGTTCTACATTTCTTAATGCAACATTAGAATCAAGAATTCAAGAAAGTTGTGGTTGTCTGCAGTATTTAAAATAAGTTTGGTACATGTCCAGTTCCTCAGCACACTGTTTTACGGACCAAGGCAGGGACCCTGACTCCACACTCTAACCCTCTACTTGTAGAAAAACTATTATTAAAATACACAGATTGAGATCTGTTAGCTAGGTAACTCTCTACCCATTTAATTGCACATTTTTAAAAACCATATGCAGTCAGGTTTTTTTTTTATATTAAACCATGATCAGAAACAAGGCTGCATCAGTTTGACACAACCATTCATCAGTCATTTGTGCTAGAGCAGTGGAGGTTGAATGGCTCTTTGTATGCTTGCTGACAATCAGAATTAAGATTAAAATATATCAAATAGTTTAAGATTTAAGAGAATATTAGTAGTATAAGTAATATACATATTGGTCTAGCACCACAAAAGGTCTGCTTATTATTTTTTCAGTATTAAACTGGGAAAGTGGGGAAATAATCAAGTCAGAGGGGAGCTAATACCATCTCCCCAACCGGAGATGTGGTACGAAGCCCCAGTAAGTATCATGCTGAATGAGGCAGCAACTGACCTGAAAGATAAGATCATGGCCCAAATGAACACAAGGCAACTCCGATGCTGTAACCCCTAGCTGTAACCCCTAACCCTAACCATGAAAGTCTCTTAGAAGATGTGAATGCAGCACTGAGAGTGATCCATCCACAACCATCACTGAAACCAATGAGCTGATCTACACTTCAGCAGCTGTGATCACAGAGGTGCTGGGCTATAAGAGCAACCATGGGAGCCATGAGAAACAAGACTCACCATAGACTTTAGACATTAGACTTTATTGTCCACGAGGGGAAATTCATTTTCACATACAGAGAGCTTCTTTGACACACAGTCACAACACAACACAACACAACACAACAGACACATTACAATAGGCATTACAGTGCACTCATCTGGGTCAACCTTTCAAAAACGTAATGGCCAAGGGTATCATGCTTCTGCCAAAGTGGGCCTCCTGCACCTGAGTGCCCTGTACCTCCGTGTTGAGGGGAGAGGGTGAAGTGATCCTGTAGTGGGTGAGTGGGGTCTTGTTCTATGGAAAGTGCAAAGCGTCCAATGGCCCTGTTATTAAGATCTGCAAGGTTGGGTGTGGGGAGTCCTATGATTTTAGCAGCTGTGTGAGTTACCTTTGTGAGTTTAGAGTGTTTTTTTAACAGCGAGCAGACTGAAAAAGCAGGTGGAACAATACAACATGATGGAAGGGATGATAGATTTGTACAGCAATAATAGCAAATGCAGAGAAACATAGAGTCCTTTGAGTTTTCTGATTATTGACATTTGTTGATGCCTTTTTTGTAAATGTCTGTAATGTGCTGATCAAATGTAAGTCCCTTCTCTATTGTGACCCTGAGATATTTGAAAGTGTCCACTGTCTCTACTGTCTGATTGTTGATGATTGGTGGCTGTGGTGAGGGAGGGTTGAAAGTAAGTTCCTTTGTTTTACTGACATTGGGGTGGAGATGGTTGTCCTTACACCACTTAGTGAATTTTATGATTGTGTTTTGATAGTCCATAACTGAATTATTGTCTTTCAGCAGGGCTAGGATGGCAGTGTCATCTGAGTATTTGAGATATGTTATGGTTGTGGAGGGACTGATATTGTCATTTGTGTAGAGAGTGTAAAGAAATGGGCTAAGCACACATCCCCAGCACCGATGTTTATGGTGAGGGCAGAGGATGTGATCGTGCCCAGATGTACAACCTGCTGTCTGTTGCTCAGGAAGTTGTGGATGAGGTGGATCAGTCTGGAGGGGATATTGAGTTGTTGTAGTTTTTGGATCATTAGGTGCCTCTGGATGGAGTTAAAGGCTGAGCTGAAGTCCACAAAGAGGATTTGGGCGAAGTCACCTGGTGAGTCTAGGTGCTGGAGGAGGTGCAGCAGACAACCTACAGCATCCTCAGCTGCTGGAAGTTCTTTTAGAAGTCTCTCACAATCAGAAGAATAATCCACCCCATCAAAGCGTGCATAGAATATCTTGAGTTCTCTAACAAACTGTGCTGGGTCTGTAACTGTCTGTGCTCTGAGTCTGGGTTCGCAACCTGCTAATGTGCATACTTTATGGAAATCTTGTTTTGTGTTCATATTGGTGAACTCCTTTTCCAATCCGTCCTTGTTTTGCAGTTTTGCTTTCAGCACCGTATTTGCCAGTCTCATTGCAGCCAAATTGTTTTCCTTAAATGCTTTATATTTCTTTTTCAAACTTAGTCTTGGTTGGGGAGTAACCCAGGGATTAGTATTGGGAAATTTCTTAATTGATTTTACAGGAATGTAAGTGCCAATGCAGAAGTTTATATAATCAGTGATCACAGAAGCCTTGTGATCCCTGATAAACCTCCCAGTCTGTGCAGGCCAGCAAACCCTGAAGACATGCAATGGCCTCCCCCAACCACTGCGGGACGCTGTAGCTCTCCGGGCGGTGTCTCTTCAGGTGTTGGCTGTACAGCGTAAGTAGTGAGATGTTATGATCCGCAGTCCCAAGCGATGGATATGAGTGGGCATGGAAAGCATCGGCAATGTTACCATAGCATAAATCCAAGATGTTTACCCGTCTCATCGGAATGACCACATATTGTTGGAAAGATGGTTAAACGCTGTTCATTCGGCAGTTGTTAAAATCCCTGATAATGAACAGTGGAGCACCGGGATACTTAGCTAGCATGTCATTAGCTTCCCCGGCAATTAGCTTGGCTGCAGTGATTTTGTTCACACTGGGAGGGACATAAACACAGCTGATCACGATAGCAGGGAATTCCCTAGGTAGGTAGAAAGGACGGAGGGACACAGTCATTATTTCTCAGTCAGGTGTGCATGACTTATGATGGACTTTGATGTTTGTGCATCATCTATTATTGATGTATAAGCACACCCCCTGCCACATTTCTTCCCCGCCCGCTCAGTCCTGTCAGATCGCAGTATGTTAAAATTGTCTAGATTGACATCGGAATCGGCGATAAACTCATCCAGCCATGTTTCCATAAGGGTGATGACACAGTTGTCCCTGAAAGCCCTTTCTAGTTGGCATCTGGCATGTAGAAGATCCATTTTATTAGGGAGCGAATGGACGTTTGATAGAATGATGGATGGGAGAGGAGGCTTGAATGGACATACATATCCAAATCTTGCCCTGGACACTACCACGTCTTCCCCGGTTTCTTGGTCGGAGCTCTGGTGGCAGAGTGACAGCAGGTCTGGTGTTACTCAGCAGAGAGGTCCGATGTAGCAGGAGCTCATCGTGACTATAGGTGAGTAAACTGTTGCTGCCGTCTGTCAAATGGGCGATGCTCCTATAAATCAGCCATGACATTAGAAGTAGGGCAATTATTGTGGCCCTGCCTTGATGGTAAATTTTTCATCCATCTAAGTGTAACTTAACGTAACATACAAAGACCAAACAGACAAGTCAAACCAAGCTCAGATCGTGCTACCGCAGTGGAGCATGCGCCATCTTGCATTGTCATTTCCAAACAGCAATGGATCAAGCACCATGGAAAAGACAGTTAGAGGCTAAAACTAAGGAAGCATGGAGAGAAGTGAGCTGACTGTCAGAGGCCCAGAAAGGTGCAATGAAAAAGTATCCAAGTAGAACAACTAGATGGCCTGCCTGAGGCACTCAAAACTGCCAAACAAAGGTTCCAAGCCTTGGCCAGCCACCTAAAGAGGTACACGTGAGATAATGAAGCCAGACGAATAAAGCACCTGTTCACAACATGACCTGCAAAAGTGTACCTCAATGGCACAACACCAGAGCAGAGCCAACAAGGCTGGAGACTGAAAGGTCCTGGAAAGGCGTAAGGGAGAGGGAGGCATCACATAACAGTGATGCACAGTGAAAGAAGACCACAGCAACCTCCCTGAACAGTCTCAAGTCACCATCACTGTGAAATTCATGAAAGAGTCTCAGACATGAAAAAACTGGACAGCCAAACAGAAGGGCATATCGTCTGATCCTGAAGGATCCCTCAAAGAGTCGAGTCCCATTCAACTGTTGGCCAATAACCTGTCTCCTGTACCACCGAAACAGAAATGAAGTGCCTGATATCAAGAAATCCTCCCAAAGGCTTGAGAGGGCTGAAAGACACAGAGACCTCATCCTGAAGCACAGGAGCCTTGAGCACCTGAGCAATAGAATCCCAGATCCACCACTCCAGACAAGACAGCAAGGTGTAGGCCAGGGGTACTCAATTATAAACCCACATGGAACATTTGAACTATGCACAAAGTATTGTGTGTTCTGTCCGAATCAGTGTGAAAAGCTAAAGGCTGAATTAAGGCCAATTTATGGTTCTGCGTCAAAGCTGTGTCGACCGCCTTACCCATGGGGGGAAAATAAGATTTTATTATAGTTCTCTGCCTGCACCTCCCAAATGTTCTAACTACGCGTCAAAACAACACAAACAGTAAGGACTGCGACTGGTTTTAGACCTGGTTTTAGTTCTGGTTTAGACCTGATTTAGTCCTGATTAAGACCAGTGTGTTTGTCGGACTAGGAGTGGCGGTGTGTCAGAGTGGGGGTGTGTCGGAGTGGCAGTGTGTCGGAGTGGCGGTGTGTCGGAGTGGCGGTGTGTCAGAATGGGGGGTGTCGGAGTGGCGGTGTGTCAGAATGGGGGGGTGTCGGAGTGGCGGTGTGTCGGAGTGGCGGTTTGTCGGACTAGGAGTGGCGGTGTGTCAGAATGGGGGGGTGTCGGAGTGGCGGTGTGTCAGAATGGGGGGGTGTCGGAGTGGCGGTGTGTCGGAGTGGCGGTGTGTCGGACTGGCGATGTGTCGTAGTGTTGGTGTTGGTGTGTCGGAGTGGCGGTGTGTCGGAGTGGCGGTTTGTCGGTGTGTCGGAGTGGCGGTTTGTCGGACTAGGAGAGGTGGTGTGTCGGAGTGGTGGTGTCGGTGTGTCGGAGTGGTGGTGTGTCGGAGTGGTGGTGTGTCGGAGTGGTGGTGTATCAGAGTGGTGGTGTCGGTGTGTCGGAGTGGTGGTGTGTCGGAGTGGCAATGTGTCGGGGTGGTGGTGTCGGTGTGTCGGAGTGGTGGTGTCGGTGTGTCGGAGTGGTGGTGTGTGGGAGTGGCGGTGTGTTGTAGTGTTGGTGTCGGTGTGTCGGAGTGGCGGTGTGTCGGAGTGGCGGTGTGTCGGAGTGGCGGTGTGTCGGAGTGGCGGTGTGTCGGAGTGGCGGTGTGTCAGAGTGGCGGTGTGTCGGAGTGGCGGTGTGTCGGAGTGGTGGTGTCGGTGTGTCGGAGTGGCGGTGTGTCCGAGTGGTGGTGTGTCGGAGTGGTGGTGTGTCGGAGTGGCAATGTGTCGGAGTGGTGGTGTCGGTGTGTCGGAGTGGTGGTGTCGGTGTGTCGGAGTGGTGGTGTGTCGGAGTGGTGGTGTGTCGGAGTGGTGGTGTGTCGGACTGGCGGTGTGTCGGAGTGGCGGTGTGTTGTAGTGTTGGTGTCGGTGTGTCGGAGTGGTGGTGTGTCGGAGTGGCGGTTTATCGGACTAGGAGTGGTGGTGTGTCGGAGTGGTGGTGTGTTGGAGTGGTGGTGTGTTGGAGTGGTGGTGTGTCGGAGTGGTGGTGTCGGAGTGGTGGTGTGTCGGAGTGGTGGTGTGTCGGAGTGGTGGTGTGTCGGAGTGGTGGTGTGTCGGAGTGGCGGTGTGTCGGAGTGGCAGTGGTTCGGAGTGGCGGTTTGTCGGACTAGGAGTGGCGGTGTGTCAGAATGGGGGGGTGTCGGAGTGGCGGTGTGTCAGAATGGGGGGGTGTCGGAGTGGCGGTGTGTCAGAATGGGGGGGTGTCGGAGTGGCGGTGTGTCGGAGTGGCGGTTTGTCGGACTAGGAGTGGCGGTGTGTCGGACTGGCGGTGTGTCGGAGTGGTGGTGTGTCGGAGTGGTGGTGTCGGTGTGTTGGAGTGGTGGTGTGTCGGAGTGGTGGTGTGTCGGAGTGGCGGTGTGTCGGAGTGGCGGTGTGTCGGAGTGGTGGTGTGTCGGAGTGGTGGTGTCGGTGTGTTGGAGTGGTGGTGTGTCGGAGTGGTGGTGTGTCGGAGTGGTGGTGTGTCGGAGTGGTGGTGTGTCGGAGTGGTGGTGTATCAGAGTGGTGGTGTCGGTGTGTCGGAGTGGTGGTGTGTCGGAGTGGCAATGTGTCGGGGTGGTGGTGTCGGTGTGTCGGAGTGGTGGTGTCGGTGTGTCGGAGTGGTGGTGTGTGGGAGTGGCGGTGTGTTGTAGTGTTGGTGTCGGTGTGTCGGAGTGGCGGTGTGTCGGAGTGGCGGTGTGTCAGAGTGGCGGTGTGTCGGAGTGGCGGTGTGTCGGAGTGGCGGTGTGTCGGAGTGGCAATGTGTCGGAGTGGTGGTGTCGGTGTGTCGGAGTGGCGGTGTGTCGGAGTGGCGGTGTGTCGGAGTGGTGGTGTATCGGAGTGGTGGTGTGTCGGAGTGGTGGTGTGTTGTAGTGTTGGTGTCGGTGTGTCGGAGTGGTGGTGTGTCGGAGTGGCGGTGTGTCAGAGTGGTGGTGTGTCGGAGTGGTGGTGTGTCGGAGTGGCAATGTGTCGGAGTGGTGGTGTCGGTGTGTCGGAGTGGTGGTGTCGGTGTGTCGGAGTGGCGGTGTGTCGGAATGGTGGTGTCGGTGTGTCGGAGTGGTGGTGTCGGTGTGTCGGAGTGGTGGTGTTGGTGTGTCGGAGTGGCGGTGTGTCAGAGTGGTGGTGTGTCGGAGTGGTGGTGTGTCGGAGTGGCAATGTGTCGGAGTGGTGGTGTCGGTGTGTCGGAGTGGTGGTGTCGGTGTGTCGGAGTGGTGGTGTGTCGGAGTGGTGGTGTGTCGGAGTGGTGGTGTGTCGGACTGGCGGTGTGTCGGAGTGGCGGTGTGTTGTAGTGTTGGTGTCGGTGTGTCGGAGTGGTGGTGTGTCGGAGTGGCGGTTTATCGGACTAGGAGTGGTGGTGTGTCGGAGTGGTGGTGTGTTGGAGTGGTGGTGTGTCGGAGTGGTGGTGTGTTGGAGTGGTGGTGTGTCGGAGTGGTGGTGTGTTGGAGTGGTGGTGTGTCGGAGTGGTGGTGTGTCGGAGTGGCGGTGTGTCGGAGTGGCGGTGTGTCGGAGTGGTGGTGTGTCGGAGTGGCGGTTTGTCGGACTAGGAGTGGTGGTGTGTCGGAGTGGTGGTGTGTTGGAGTGGTGGTGTGTTGGAGTGGTGGTGTGTCGGAGTGGTGGTGTCGGAGTGGTGGTGTGTCGGAGTGGTGGTGTGTCTGAGTGGTGGTGTGTCGGAGTGGTGGTGTGTCGGAGTGGCGGTGTGTCGGATTGGCAGTGGTTCGGAGTGGCGGTTTGTCGGACTAGGAGTGTCGGTGTGTCAGAATGGGGGGGTGTCGGAGTGGCGGTGTGTCAGAATGGGGGGGTGTCGGAGTGGCGGTGTGTCGGAGTGGCGGTTTGTCGGACTAGGAGTGGCGGTGTGTCGGACTGGCGGTGTGTCGGAGTGGTGGTGTGTCGTAGTGTTGGTGTCGGTGTGTCGGAGTGGTGGTGTGTCGGAGTGGCAGTGTGTCGGAGTGGCGGTGTGTCAGAGTGGGGGTGTGTCGTAGTGTTGGTGTCGGTGTGTCGGAGTGGTGGTGTCGGTGTGTCGGAGTGGTGGTGTCGGTGTGTCGGAGTGGCGGTGTGTTGTAGTGTTGGTGTCGGTGTGTCGGAGTGGTGGTGTCGGTGTGTCGGAGTGGTGGTGTCGGTGTGTCGGAGTGGTGGTGTGTCGTAGTGTTGGTGTCGGTGTGTCGGAGTGGTGGTGTCGGTGTGTCGGAGTGGCGGTGTGTTGTAGTGTTGGTGTCGGTGTGTCGGAGTGGCGGTGTGTCGGAGTGGCGGTGTGTCGGAGTGGCGGTGTGTCGGAGTGGCGGTGTGTCGGAGTGGTGGTGTGTCGGAGTGGTGGTGTGTCGGAGTGGCGGTGTGTCGGAGTGGTGGTGTCGGTGTGTTGGAGTGGTGGTGTGTCGGAGTGGTGGTGTGTCGGAGTGGTGGTGTGTCGGAGTGGTGGTGTCGGTGTGTCGGAGTGGTGGTGTGTCGGAGTGGTGGTGTGTCGGAGTGGTGGTGTCGGTGTGTTGGAGTGGTGGTGTGTCGGAGTGGTGGTGTGTCGGAGTGGTGGTGTGTCGGAGTGGTGGTGTCGGTGTGTTGGAGTTGTGGTGTGTCAGAGTGGTGGTGTGTCGGAGTGGCGGTGTGTCGGAGTGGTGGTGTGTCGGAGTGGTGGTGTCGGTGTGTTGGAGTGGTGGTGTGTCGGAGTGGTGGTGTCGGTGTGTCGGAGTGGCGGTGTGTCAGAGTGGTGGTGTGTCGGAATGGTGGTGTCGGTGTGTCGGAGTGGCGGTGTGTCGGAGTGGCGGTGTGTCGGAGTGGCGGTGTGTCGGAGTGGCGGTGTGTTGTAGTGTTGGTGTCGGTGTGTTGTAGTGTTGGTGTGTCGGAGTGGTGGTGTGTCAGAGTGGCGGTGTGTCGGAGTGGCGGTGTGTCGGAATGGTGTCGGAGTGGCGGTGTGTTGTAGTGTTGGTGTCGGTGTGTTGGAGTGGCGGTGTGTCAGAGTGGCGGTGTGTCGGAGTGGCGGTGTGTCGGAGTGGCGGTGTGTCGGAGTGGCGGTGTGTCGGAGTGGCGGTGTGTCGGAGTGGTGGTGTGTTGTAGTGTTGGTGTCGGTGTGTTGGAGTGGCGGTGTGTCGGAGTGGTGGTGTGTCGGAGTGGCGGTGTCGGAGTGGCGGTGTGTCGGAGTGGCGGTGTGTCGGAGTGGCGGTGTGTCGGAGTGGCGGTGTGTCGGAGTGGCGGTGTGTCGGAGTGGTGGTGTCGGTGTGTTGGAGTGGCGGTGTGTCGGAGTGGTGGTGTGTCGGAATGGTGGTGTCGGTGTGTCGGAGTGGCGGTGTGTCGGAGTGGCGGTGTGTCGGAGTGGCGGTGTGTCGGAGTGGCGGTTTGTCGGAGTGGCGGTTTGTCGGAGTGGCGGTTTGTCGGAGTGGCGGTGCTTTGGAGTGGCGGTGCTTCGGAGTGGCGGTGCGTCGGAGTGGCGGTGCGTCGGAGTGGCGGTGCTTTGGAGTGGCGGTGCTTTGGAGTGGCGGTGCGTCGGAGTGGTGGTGTGTCGGTGTGTCGGAGTGGTGGTGTGTCGGAGTGGTGGTGTATCGGAGTGGTGGTGTGTCGGTTTGTCGGAGTGGCGGTGCGTCGGAGTGGCGGTGCGTCGGAGTGGTGGTGTATCGGAGTGGTGGTGTGTCGGAGTGGTGGTGTCGGTGTGTCGGAGTGGTGGTGTCGGTGTGTCGGAGTGGTGGTGTGTCGGAGTGGCGGTGTGTCGTAGTGTTGGTGTCGGAGTGGCGGTGTGTCGGAGTGGCGGTGTGTCGTAGTGTTGGTGTCGGAGTGGCGGTGTGTCGGAGTGGCGGTTTGTCGGAGTGGCGGTTTGTCGGAGTGGCGGTGTGTCGGAGTGGTGGTGTGTCGGAGTGGTGGTGTGTCGGAGTGGTGGTGTGTTGTAGTGTTGGTGTCGGTGTGTCGGAGTGGTGGTGTGTCGGAGTGGCGGTTTGTCGGACTAGGAGTGGTGGTGTGTCGGAGTGGTGGTGTGTCGGAGTGGTGGTGTGTCGGAGTGGTGGTGTGTTGTAGTGTTGGTGTCGGAGTGGTGGTGTGTCGGAGTGGCGGTGTGTCGGAGTGGCGGTGTGTTGTAGTGTTGGTGTCGGTGTGTCGGAGTGGTGGTGTGTCGGAGTGGTGGTGTGTCGGAGTGTTGGTGTCGGTGTGTCGGAGTGGTGGTGTGTCGGAGTGGCGGTTTGTCGGACTAGGAGTGGTGGTGTGTCGGAGTGGTGGTGTGTCGGAGTGGTGGTGTCGGTGTGTCGGAGTGGTGGTGTGTCGGAGTGGTGGTGTGTTGTAGTGTTGGTGTCGGAGTGGTGGTGTGTTGTAGTGTTGGTGTCGGTGTGTCGGAGTGGTGGTGTGTCGGAGTGGTGGTGTGTCGGAGTGGTGGTGTGTTGTAGTGTTGGTGTCGGAGTGGTGGTGTGTCGGAGTGGCGGTGTGTCGGAGTGGCGGTGTGTCGGAGTGGCGGTGTGTTGTAGTGTTGGTGTCGGGTGGTGGTGTGTCGGAGTGGCGGTGTGTCGGAGTGGCGGTGTGTTGTAGTGTTGGTGTCGGTGTGTCGGAGTGGTGGTGTGTCGGAGTGGTGGTGTGTCGGAGTGGTGGTGTGTCGGAGTGTTGGTGTCGGTGTGTCGGAGTGTTGGTGTGTCGGAGTGTTGGTGTCGGTGTGTCGGAGTGTTGGTGTCGGTGTGTCGGAGTGGTGGTGTGTCGGAGTGGTGGTGTGTCGGAGTGGTGGTGTGTCGGAGTGTTGGTGTCGGTGTGTCGGAGTGGTGGTGTGTCCAGGGCTCTACAGTGCGCCCATTTCACTCGCATTTGCGAGTAAATATTTCACCGTGCGAACGAGGAAAAAAAAACAGTCGCACCAGTGCGAGTGCTTCTGCAGCCACAATAAGGAGAACTGCGTACAGATGTAACTGATGAGCTAAACGTTCTAAATGTATCAAACATTAGGGGCGCAGTCACACTAGGACTTTAGAATCGTGCCCAAGCCTGGAGCCCCTAAAGCGCAGCACACATGCCCAGCGCGAGCGCAAGCGAACCGTGCCCGGGCACTACAACTCCGACAGCGCACGACCCCAGTATACAAGCTATACGAACAAACTCCGCTTCAAAACACACCCACGCCCCCTTAACCGAGGCGCGGCACAGCAGGACCCACCTGTCCCACCACAGTAGACATCCCCACACCGCTGGATTTCCTCCGCCGCTAAAGCGAGAGCTTTGTCTCGGTCTCGTCTCGGACTCGAGCGCATTTGGACTCGGTCTCGTCACGGACTCGAGGTCTGAATACTGAGTTCGATCATATTTCATTACGGCCGCTGCTGTCAGCAATAAACTTATACCGGTGTGCGGGACCTGTGCACTGGAGCCCGCGGACACCGCGGCACCGCCAGTGCGCGGCTTGTCCACAGCGCCACCCTCAGCCCGCATCACAGGGCAGGTTAAACATCCCACCTATCCATCCGCCTCGTCAAATACGCCAATACTAATTTTATGTCCGTGTCCGCACAGAGCAGAGCTACAGCACAGAGCAGGTGATATGTGGGCTGAAGTTTGAGTAAGAAAATGCCAAATAAATCTGTTTGTCACAATGTGCGTTTGGTTTGGTAAATGTGCAGAGTCTAAAAACCACTGTAAAACCAGTAAGAGAATGTAACTCCAGTTAGATATTTGAAAATACAGGTTTAATAATCCTCTCCACTTATTACACTTTGAAGCAGTTTTGTGTAAAGTGCCAGTGGAAGTTCTCTTAAAGAAGAGATTCTTAAACTGTGGGTGAAGGTCCAAAAAGGGCCACAGATTGTTCAAGTGAAGTACGGTTTGGTTGGCTTATTTTAAGTCTAAATATTTATCAGATAAAATGAAGATATATTTATAAAAACATTGCGATCATGCAGGAAAAGTACAGTCATAATGCTTTTGTTTTTTGTATTAAATTTATTCAGTGTTAGTGTTGGTGTGCGTAAGTTCTGCACTGTAATAATCGTTCAAACGAAAACCTATTTGTGCCCCCATTTTTTTTTCTGTGCTCCTAAAATTTTTAACTTAGGGGCACATGTGCTCCTGAAAAAAAAAGTTAGTGTAGAGCCCTGGGTGTGTCGGAGTTGTGGTGTGTCGGACTGGCGGTGTGTCGGAGTGGTGGTGTGTCAGACTAGGAGTGGTGGTGTGTCGGAGTGTTGGTGTCGGTGTGGCGGTGTGTCGGAGTGGCAATGTGTCGGAGTGGCAATGTGTCGGAGTGGTGGTGTGTCGGAGTGGTGGTGTGTCGGAGTGGTGGTGTGTCGGAGTGGTGGTGTCGGTGTGTCGGAGTGGTGGTGTGTCGGAGTGGTGGTCTGTCGGAGTGGTGGTGTGTCGTAGTGTTGGTGTCGGTGTGGCGGAGTGGCGGTGTGTTGGAGTGGCGGTGTGTTGGAGTGGCGGTGTGTCGGAGTGGTGGTGTGTCGGAGTGGTGGTGTATCGGAGTGGTGGTGTGTTGGAGTGGTTGTAGTGTTGGTGTCGGTGTGTCGGACTGGCGGTGTGTCGTAGTGTTGGTGTCGGTGTGTCGGAGTGGCGGTGTGTCGGAGTGGCGGTTTGTCGGAGTGGCGGTGTGTCGGAGTGGCGGTGTGTCGGAGTGGTGGTGTGTCGGGGTGGTGGTGTGTCGGAGTGTTGGTGTCGGTGTGTCGGAGTGGTGGTGTGTCGGAGTGGTGGTGTGTCGGAGTGGTGGTGTGTCGGAGTGGCGGTGTGTTGTAGTGTTGGTGGCGGTGTGTCGGAGTGGTGGTGTCGGTGTGTCGGAGTGGCGGTGTGTTGTAGTGGCGGTGTGTTGTAGTGGCGGTGTGTCGGAGTGGTGGTGTGTCGGAGTGGTGGTGTCGGTGTGTCGGACTGGCGGTGTGTCGTAGTGTTGGTGTCGGTGTGGTGGTGTGTCGGGGTGGCAGTGTGTCAGAGTGGCGGTGTGTCGGAGTGGTGGTGTGTCGTAGTGTTGGTGTCGGTGTGGTGGTTTGTCGGAGTGGCGGTTTGTCGGACTAGGAGTGGCGGTGTGTCGGAGTGGCGGTTTGTTGTAGTGTTGGTGTCGGTGTGTCGGAGTGGCGGTGTGTCAGAGTGGCGGTGTGTCGGAGTGGTGGTGTCGGTGTGTCGGAGTGGTGGTGTATCGGAGTGGTGGTGTCGGTGTGTCGGAGTGGTGGTGTGTCGTAGTGTTGGTGTCGGTGTGTTGGAGTGGTGGTGTGTCGGAGTGGTGGTGTATCGGAGTGGTGGTGTGTCGGAGTGGTGGTGTGTTGTAGTGTTGGTGTTGGTGTGTCGGAGTGGCGGTGTGTCACAGTGGCGGTGTGGTGGTGTCGGTGTGTCGGAGTGGTGGTGTGTCGGAGTGGTGGTGTGTCGGAGTGGTGGTGTGTCGGAGTGGTGTCGGTGTGTCGGAGTGGTGGTGTGTCGGAGTGGCGGTGTGTCGGAGTGGCAATGTGTCGGAGTGGTGGTGTCGGTGTGTCGGAGTGGTGGTGTCGGTGTGTCGGAGTGGCGGTGTGTCGGAGTGGCGGTGTGTCGGAGTGGCGGTGTGTCGGAGTGGCGGTGTGTCGGAGTGGTGGTGTGTCGGAGTGGTGGTGTCGGTGTGTCGGAGTGGTGGTGTGTCGGAGTGGTGGTGTGTTGTAGTGTTGGTGTCGGTGTGTTGGAGTGGCGGTGTGGTGGTGTGTCGGAATGGTGGTGTCGGTGTGTCGGAGTGGCGGTGTGTCGGAGTGGCGGTGTGTCGGAGTGGCGGTGTGTCGGAGTGGCGGTGTGTCGGAGTGGCGGTGTGTCGGAGTGGCGGTGTGTCGGAGTGGCGGTGTGTCGGAGTGGCGGTGTGTCGGAGTGGTGGTGTGTCGGTGTGTCGGAGTGGTGGTGTGTCGGAGTGGTGGTGTGTCGGAGTGGTGGTGTGTCGGACTGGCGGTGTGTCGGAGTGGTGGTGTGTTGTAGTGTTGGTGTCGGTGTGTCGGAGTGGTGGTGTCGCTGTGTCGGAGTGGTGGTGTGTCGGAGTGGTGGTGTGTCGGAGTGGTGGTGTATCAGAGTGGTGGTGTCGGTGTGTCGGAGTGGTGGTGTGTCGGAGTGGCAGTGTGTCGGAGTGGTGGTGTCGGTGTGTCGGAGTGGCGGTTTGTCGGAGTGGTGGTGTGTCGGAGTGGTGGTGTCGGTGTGTTGGAGTGGCGGTGTGTCGGAGTGGCGGTTTGTCGGAGTGGCGGTGTGTCGGAGTGGTGATGTGTCGGTGTGTCGGTGTGTCGGAGTGGTGGTGTGTCGGACTGGCGGTGTGTCGGACTGGCGGTGTGTCGGAGTGGTGGTGTGTCGGAGTGGTGGTGTGTCGGAGTGGTGGTGTCGGTGTGTTGGAGTGGCGGTGTGTCGGAGTGGCGGTGTGTCGGAATGGTGGTGTCGGAGTGGCGGTGTGTCGGAGTGGCGGTTTGTCGGAGTGGCGGTGTGTCGGAGTGGTGATGTGTCGGTGTGTCGGTGTGTCGGAGTGGTGGTGTGTCGGACTGGCGGTGTGTCGGAGTGGTGGTGTGTTGTAGTGTTGGTGTCGGAGTGGTGGTGTCGGTGTGTCGGAGTGGTGGTGTGTCGGACTGGCGGTGTGTCGGAGTGGTGGTGTGTCGGAGTGGTGGTGTCGGTGTGTCGGAGTAGTGGTGTGTTGTAGTGTTGGTGGCGGTGTGTCGGAGTGGCGGTTTGTCGGACTAGGAGTGGCGGTGTGTCGGAGTGGCGGTGTGTCGGAGTGGCGGTTTGTCGGACTAGGAGTGGCGGTGTGTCGGAGTGGTGGTGTGTCGGACTGGCGGTGTGTCGTAGAGTTGGTGTCGGTGTGTCGGAGTGGTGGTGTATCGGAGTGGTGGTGTGTCGGAGTGGTGGTGTGTTGTAGTGTTGGTGTGTCGGAGTGGCGGTGTGTCAGAGTGGCGGTGTGTCGGAGTGGCGGTTTGTTGTAGTGTTGGTGTCGGTGTGTCGGAGTGGTGGTGTATCGGAGTGGTGGTGTCGGTGTGTCGGAGTGGTGGTGTATCGGAGTGGTGGTGTCGGTGTGTCGGAGTGGCGGTGTGTCGAAGTGGCGGTGTGTCGTAGTGTTGGTGTCGGTGTGTCGGAGTGGCGGTGTGTCCGAGTGGCAGTGTGTCGGAGTGGCGGTGTGTCAGAGTGGGGGTGTGTCGTAGTGTTGGTGTCGGTGTGTCGGAGTGGTGGTGTGTCAGAGTGGGGGTGTGTCGTAGTGTTGGTGTCGGTGTGTCGGAGTGGTGGTGTGTCGGAGTGGCGGTGTGTCAGAGTGGGGGTGTGTCGGAGTGGCAGTGTGTCGGAGTGGTGGTGTGTCGGACTGGCGGTGTGTCGTAGTGTTGGTGTCGGTGTGTCGGAGTGGTGGTGTGTCGGAGTGGTGGTGTATCGGAGTGGTGGTGTGTCGGAGTGGTGGTGTGTTGTAGTGTTGGTGTCGGAGTGGCGGTGTGTCAGAGTGGCGGTTTGTCGGACTAGGAGTGGTGGTGTGTCGGAGTGGTGGTGTGTCGGAGTGGCAATGTGTCGGAGTGGCGGTGTGTTGTAGTGTTGGTGTCGGTGTGTCGGACTGGCGGTGTGTCGTAGTGTTGGTGTCGGTGTGGTGGTGTGTCGGAGTGGCAATGTGTCGGAGTGGCGGTTTGTCGGACTAGGAGTGGTGGTGTGTCGGAGTGGTGGTGTGTCGGACTGGCGGTGTGTCGTAGAGTTGGTGTCGGTGTGTCGGAGTGGTGGTGTATCGGAGTGGTGGTGTGTCGGAGTGGTGGTGTGTTGTAGTGTTGGTGTGTCGGAGTGGCGGTGTGTCAGAGTGGCGGTGTGTCGGAGTGGCGGTTTGTTGTAGTGTTGGTGTCGGTGTGTCGGAGTGGTGGTGTATCGGAGTGGTGGTGTCGGTGTGTCGGAGTGGTGGTGTATCGGAGTGGTGGTGTCGGTGTGTGGGACTGGCGGTGTGTCGGAGTGGTGGTGTGTCGTAGTGTTGGTGTCGGTGTGTTGGAGTGGTGGTGTGTCGGAGTGGTGGTGTGTCAGACTGGCGGTGTGTCGTAGTGTTGGTGTCGGTGTGTCGGAGTGGTGGTGTATCGGAGTGGTGGTGTGTCGGAGTGGCGGTGTGTCACAGTGGCGGTGTGGTGGTGTCGGTGTGTCGGAGTGGTGGTGTGTCGGAGTGGTGGTTTCGGTGTGTCGGAGTGGTGGTGTGTCGGAGTGGTGGTGTATCAGAGTGGTGGTGTCGGTGTGTCGGAGTGGTGGTGTGTCGGAGTGGCGGTGTGTCGGAGTGGCAATGTGTCGGAGTGGTGGTGTCGGTGTGTCGGAGTGGTGGTGTCGGTGTGTCGGAGTGGCGGTGTGTCGGAGTGGCGGTTTGTCGGACTAGGAGTGGCGGTGTGTCGGAGTGGTGGTGTGTCGGAGTGGTGGTGTCGGTGTGTCGGAGTGGTGGTGTGTCGGAGTGGTGGTGTCGGTGTGTCGGAGTGGCGGTGTGTCGGAGTGGCGGTGTGGCGGTGTGTTGGAGTGGTGGTGTGTCGGAGTGGTGGTGTGTCGGAGTGGTGGTGTGTCGGAGTGGTGGTGTGTCGGAGTGGTGGTGTCGGTGTGTTGGAGTGGCGGTGTGTCGGAGTGGCGGTGTGTCGGAATGGTGGTGTCGGTGTGTCGGAGTGGTGGTGTGTCGGAGTGGTGGTGTGTCGGAGTGGTGGTGTCGGTGTGTCGGAGTGGCAGTGTGTCGGAGTGGCGGTGTGTCGGAATGGTGGTGTCGGTGTGTCGGAGTGGCGGTGTGTCGGAGTGGTGGTGTGTCGGAGTGGTGGTGTCGGTGTGTCGGAGTGGCGGTGTGTCGGAGTGGCGGTGTGTCGGAGTGGCGGTGTGTCGGAGTGGCGGTGTGTCGGAGTGGTGGTGTCGGTGTGTCGGAGTGGTGGTGTGTCGGAGTGGTGGTGTGTCGGAGTGGTGGTGTCGGTGTGTCGGAGTGGTGGTGTGTCGGAGTGGTGGTGTCGGTGTGTCGGAGTGGTGGTGTGTCGGAGTGGTGGTGTGTTGTAGTGTTGGTGTCGGAGTGGTGGTGTGTCGGAGTGGTGGTGTGTCGGAGTGGTGGTGTGTCGGAGTGGTGGTGTCGGTGTGTCGGAGTGGTGGTGTGTCGGAGTGGTGGTGGCGGTGTGTCGGAGTGGTGGTGTGTCGGAGTGGTGGTGTGTCGGAGTGGTGGTGTCGGTGTGTCGGAGTGGTGGTGTCGGTGTGTCGGAGTGGTGGTGTGTCTGAGTGGTGGTGTCGGAGTGGTGGTGTGTCGGAGTGGTGGTGGCGGTGTGTCGGAGTGGTGGTGAGTCGGAGTGGCGGTGTGTCAGAGTGGCGGTGTGTCGGAGTGGCAATGTGTCGGAGTGGTGGTGTCGGTGTGTCGGAGTGGTGGTGTGTCGGAGTGGTGGTGGCGGTGTGTCGGAGTGGTGGTGAGTCGGAGTGGTGGTGTGTCGGAGTGGTGGTGTGTTGGAGTGGTGGTGTGTCGGAGTGGTGGTGTCGGTGTGTCGGAGTGGTGGTGTGTCGGAGTGGTGGTGTCGGTGTGTCGGAGTGGTGGTGTGTCGGAGTGGTGGTGTGTCGGAGTGGTGGTGTGTTGTAGTGTTGGTGTGTTGTAGTGTTGGTGTCGGTGTGTCGGAGTGGCGGTGTGTCGGAGTGGTGGTGTGTCGGAGTGGTGGTGTCGGTGTGTCGGAGTGGTGGTGTGTCGGAGTGGCGGTGTGTCGGAGTGGCGGTGTGTCGGAGTGGCAATGTGTCGGAGTGGTGGTGTCGGTGTGTCGGAGTGGTGGTGTGTCGGAGTGGTGGTGTCGGTGTGTCGGAGTGGTGGTGTGTCGGAGTGGTGGTGAGTCGGAGTGGTGGTGTGTCGGAGTGGTGGTGTGTTGGAGTGGTGGTGTGTCGGAGTGGTGGTGTCGGTGTGTCGGAGTGGTGGTGTGTCGGAGTGGTGGTGTGTTGTAGTGTTGGTGTCGGTGTGTCGGAGTGGCGGTGTGTTGGAGTGGTGGTGTGTCGGAGTGGTGGTGTCGGTGTGTCGGAGTGGTGGTGTGGTGGTGTGTCGGAGTGGTGGTGTGTTGTAGTGTTGGTGTGTTGTAGTGTTGGTGTCGGTGTGTCGGAGTGGCGGTGTGTCGGAGTGGTGGTGTGTCGGAGTGGTGGTGTGTCGGAGTGGTGGTGTGTCGGAGTGGTGGTGTCGGTGTGTTGGAGTGGCGGTGTGTCGGAGTGGCGGTGTGTCGGAATGGTGGTGTCGGTGTGTCGGAGTGGTGGTGAGTCGGAGTGGTGGTGTGTCGGAGTGGTGGTGTGTCGGAGTGGTGGTGTGTCGGAGTGGTGGTGTGTCGGAGTGGTGGTGTGTTGTAGTGTTGGTGTCGGTGTGTCGGAGTGGCGGTGTGTCGGAGTGGCGGTGTGTCGGAGTGGTGGTGTGTCGGAGTGGTGGTGTCGGTGTGTCGGAGTGGTGGTGTGTCGGAGTGGCGGTGTGTCGGAGTGGCGGTGTGTCGGAGTGGCGGTGTGTCGGACTAGGAGTGGCGGTGTGTCGGAGTGGTGGTGTGTCGGAGTGGTGGTGTCGGAGTGGCGGTGTGTCGGAGTGGCGGTGTGGCGGTGTGTTGGAGTGGTGGTGTGTCGGAGTGGTGGTGTGTCGGAGTGGTGGTGTGTCGGAGTGGTGGTGTCGGTGTGTTGGAGTGGCGGTGTGTCGGAGTGGCGGTGTGTCGGAATGGTGGTGTCGGTGTGTCGGAGTGGTGGTGTGTCGGAGTGGCAGTGTGTCGGAGTGGTGGTGTCGGTGTGTCGGAGTGGTGGTGTGTCGGAGTGGTGGTGTGTCGGTGTGTCGGAGTGGTGGTGTGTCGGAGTGGTGGTGTGTTGTAGTATTGGTGTCGGAGTGGTGGTGTGTCGGAGTGGTGGTGTGTCGGAGTGGTGGTGTGTCGGAGTGGTGGTGTCGGTGTGTCGGAGTAGTGGTGTGTTGTAGTGTTGGTGTCGGTGTGTCGGAGTGGCGGTGTGTCGGAGTGGCGGTTTGTCGGAGTGGCGGTTTGTCGGAGTGGCGGTGTGTCGGAGTGGCGGTGTGTCGGAGTGGCGGTGTGTTGGACTGGCGGTGTGTTGTAGTGTTGGTGGCGGTGTGTCGGAGTGGCGGTGTGTCGGAGTGGCGGTGTGTCGGAGTGGTGGTGTGTTGGACTGGCGGTGTGTCGGAGTGGCGGTGTGTCGGAGTGGTGGTGTGTTGGACTGGCGGTGTGTTGTAGTGTTGGTGGCGGTGTGTCGGAGTGGCGGTTTGTCGGACTAGGAGTGGCGGTGTGTCGGAGTGGCGGTGTGTCGGAGTGGCGGTGTGTCGGAGTGGTGGTGTGTTGGACTGGCGGTGTGTTGTAGTGTTGGTGTCGGTGTGTCGGAGTGGCGGTGTGTTGGAGTGGCGGTGTGTTGGAGTGGTGGTGTGTCGGAGTGGTGGTGTCGGTGTGTCGGAGTGGTGGTGTGTCGGAGTGGTGGTGTGTTGTAGTGTTGGTGTGTTGTAGTGTTGGTGTCGGTGTGTCGGAGTGGTGGTGTGTCGGAGTGGCGGTGTGTCGGAGTGGCGGTGTGTCGGAGTGGTGGTGTGTTGGACTGGCGGTGTGTTGTAGTGTTGGTGGCGGTGTGTCGGAGTGGCGGTTTGTCGGACTAGGAGTGGCGGTGTGTCGGAGTGGCGGTGTGTCGGAGTGGCGGTGTGTCGGAGTGGTGGTGTGTCGGAGTGGTGGTGTGTTGTAGTGTTGGTGTCGGTGTGTCGGAGTGGCGGTGTGTTGGAGTGGCGGTGTGTTGGAGTGGTGGTGTGTCGGAGTGGTGGTGTCGGTGTGTCGGAGTGGTGGTGTGTCGGAGTGGTGGTGTGTTGTAGTGTTGGTGTGTTGTAGTGTTGGTGTCGGTGTGTCGGAGTGGTGGTGTGTCGGAGTGGCGGTGTGTCGGAGTGGCGGTGTGTCGGAGTGGCGGTGTGTCGGACTAGGAGTGGCGGTGTGTCGGAGTGGTGGTGTGTCGGAGTGGTGGTGTCGGTGTGTCGGAGTGGCGGTGTGTCGGAGTGGCGGTGTGGCGGTGTGTTGGAGTGGTGGTGTGTCGGAGTGGTGGTGTGTCGGAGTGGTGGTGTGTCGGAGTGGTGGTGTCGGTGTGTTGGAGTGGCGGTGTGTCGGAGTGGCGGTGTGTCGGAATGGTGGTGTCGGTGTGTCGGAGTGGTGGTGTGTCGGAGTGGCAGTGTGTCGGAGTGGTGGTGTCGGTGTGTCGGAGTGGTGGTGTGTCGGAGTGGTGGTGTGTCGGTGTGTCGGAGTGGTGGTGTGTCGGAGTGGTGGTGTGTTGTAGTATTGGTGTCGGAGTGGTGGTGTGTCGGAGTGGTGGTGTGTCGGAGTGGTGGTGTGTCGGAGTGGTGGTGTCGGTGTGTCGGAGTAGTGGTGTGTTGTAGTGTTGGTGTCGGTGTGTCGGAGTGGCGGTGTGTCGGAGTGGCGGTTTGTCGGAGTGGCGGTTTGTCGGAGTGGCGGTGTGTCGGAGTGGCGGTGTGTCGGAGTGGCGGTGTGTTGGACTGGCGGTGTGTTGTAGTGTTGGTGGCGGTGTGTCGGAGTGGCGGTGTGTCGGAGTGGCGGTGTGTCGGAGTGGTGGTGTGTTGGACTGGCGGTGTGTCGGAGTGGCGGTGTGTCGGAGTGGTGGTGTGTTGGACTGGCGGTGTGTTGTAGTGTTGGTGGCGGTGTGTCGGAGTGGCGGTTTGTCGGACTAGGAGTGGCGGTGTGTCGGAGTGGCAGTGTGTCGGAGTGGCGGTTTGTCGGACTAGGAGTGGCGGTGTGTCAGAATGGGGGAGTGTCGTAGTGTTGGTGTCGGTGTGTCGGAGTGGCGGTGTGTCCGACTGGCAGTGTGTTGGAGTGGCGGTGTGTCAGAGTGGGGGTGTGTCGTAGTGTTGGTGTCGGTGTGTCGGAGTGGCGGTGTGTCGGAGTGGCGGTTTGTCGGACTAGGAGTGGCGGTGTGTCGTAGTGTTGGTGTCGGTGTGTCGGAGTGGCGGTGTGTCCGAGTGGCAGTGTGTCGGAGTGGCGGTGTGTCAGAGTGGGGGTGTGTCGTAGTGTTGGTGTCGGTGTGTCGGAGTGGTGGTGTGTCAGAGTGGTGGTGTGTCGTAGTGTTGGTGTCGGTGTGTCAGAGTGGTGGTGTGTCGGAGTGGTGGTGTATCGGAGTGGTGGTGTGTCGGAGTGGTGGTGTATCGGAGTGGTGGTGTGTTGTAGTGTTGGTGTCGGAGTGGCGGTGTGTCAGAGTGGCGGTGTGTCGGAGTGGCAATGTGTCGGAGTGGCGGTTTGTCGGACTAGGAGTGGTGGTGTGTCGGAGTGGTGGTGTGTCGGACTGGCGGTGTGTCGTAGTGTTGGTGTCGGTGTGGTGGTGTGTCGGAGTGGCAGTGTGTCGGAGTGGCAATGTGTCGGAGTGGCGGTTTGTCGGACTAAGAGTGGTGGTGTGTCGGAGTGGTGGTGTGTCGGACTGGCGGTGTGTCGTAGAGTTGGTGTCGGTGTGTCGGAGTGGTGGTGTGTCGGAGTGGTGGTGTATCGGAGTGGTGGTGTGTCGGAGTGGTGGTGTGTTGTAGTGTTGGTGTGTCGGAGTGGCGGTGTGTCAGAGTGGCGGTGTGTCGGAGTGGCGGTTTGTTGTAGTGTTGGTGTCGGTGTGTCGGAGTGGTGGTGTTTCGGAGTGGTGGTGTCGGTGTGTCGGAGTGGTGGTGTATCGGAGTGGTGGTGTCGGTGTGTGGGACTGGCGGTGTGTCGGAGTGGTGGTGTGTCGTAGTGTTGGTGTCGGTGTGTTGGAGTGGTGGTGTGTCGGAGTGGTGGTGTGTCGGACTGGCGGTGTGTCGTAGTGTTGGTGTCGGTGTGTCGGAGTGGTGGTGTATCGGAGTGGTGGTGTGTCGGAGTGGCGGTGTGTCACAGTGGCGGTGTGGTGGTGTCGGTGTGTCGGAGTGGTGGTGTGTCGGAGTGGTGGTTTCGGTGTGTCAGAGTGGTGGTGTGTCGGAGTGGTGGTGTGTCGGAGTGGTGGTGTATCAGAGTGGTGGTGTCGGTGTGTCGGAGTGGTGGTGTGTCGGAGTGGCGGTGTGTCGGAGTGGCAATGTGTCGGAGTGGTGGTGTCGGTGTGTCGGAGTGGTGGTGTCGGTGTGTCGGAGTGGCGGTGTGTCGGAGTGGCGGTTTGTCGGACTAGGAGTGGCGGTGTGTCGGAGTGGTGGTGTGTCGGAGTGGTGGTGTCGGTGTGTCGGAGTGGCGGTGTGGCGGAGTGGCGGTGTGGCGGTGTGTTGGAGTGGCGGTGTGTCGGAGTGGTGGTGTGTCGGAGTGGTGGTGTGTCGGAGTGGTGGTGTCGGTGTGTTGGAGTGGCGGTGTGTCGGAATGGTGGTGTCGGTGTGTCGGAGTGGTGGTGTGTCGGAGTGGTGGTGTGTCGGAGTGGTGGTGTCGGTGTGTCGGAGTGGCAGTGTGTCGGAGTGGCGGTGTGTCGGAATGGTGGTGTCGGTGTGTCGGAGTGGCGGTGTGTCGGAGTGGTGGTGTGTCGGAGTGGTGGTGTCGGTGTGTCGGAGTGGCGGTGTGTCGGAGTGGCGGTGTGGCGGTGTGTTGGAGTGGCGGTGTGTCGGAGTGGCGGTGTGTCGGAATGGTGGTGTCGGTGTGTCGGAGTGGTGGTGTGTCGGAGTGGTGGTGTGTCGGAGTGGTGGTGTCGGTGTGTCGGAGTGGTGGTGTGTCGGAGTGGTGGTGTGTCGGTGTGTCGGAGTGGTGGTGTGTCGGAGTGGTGGTGTGTTGTAGTGTTGGTGTCGGAGTGGTGGTGTGTCGGAGTGGTGGTGTGTCGGAGTGGTGGTGTGTCGGAGTGGTGGTGTGTTGTAGTGTTGGTGTCGGAGTGGTGGTGAGTCGGAGTGGTGGTGTGTCGGAGTGGTGGTGTCGGTGTGTCGGAGTAGTGGTGTGTTGTAGTGTTGGTGTCGGTGTGGCGGTGTGTCCGAGTGGCAGTGTGTTGGAGTGGTGGTGTGTTGTAGTGTTGGTGTCGGAGTGGTGGTGTGTCGGAGTGGCGGTGTGTCGGAGTGGTGGTGTGTCGGAGTGGTGGTGTGTCAGACTGGCGGTGTGTCGGAGTGGCGGTGTGTTGTAGTGTTGGTGTCGGTGTGTCGGAGTGGCGGTGTGTCGGAGTGGCGGTTTGTCGGAGTGGCGGTTTGTCGGAGTGGCGGTGTGTCGGAGTGGCGGTGTGTCGGAGTGGCGGTGTGTTGGACTGGCGGTGTGTCGGAGTGGCGGTGTGTTGTAGTGTTGGTGGCGGTGTGTCGGAGTGGCGGTGTGTCGGAGTGGCGGTGTGTCGGAGTGGTGGTGTGTTGGACTGGCGGTGTGTCGGAGTGGCGGTGTGTCGGAGTGGTGGTGTGTTGGACTGGCGGTGTGTTGGAGTGGCGGTTTGTCGGACTAGGAGTGGCGGTGTGTCAGAATGGGGGAGTGTCGTAGTGTTGGTGTCGGTGTGTCGGAGTGGCAGTGTGTCCGACTGGCAGTGTGTTGGAGTGGCGGTGTGTCAGAGTGGGGGTGTGTCGTAGTGTTGGTGTCGGTGTGTCGGAGTGGCGGTGTGTCGGAGTGGCGGTTTGTCGGACTAGGAGTGGCGGTGTGTCGTAGTGTTGGTGTCGGTGTGTCGGAGTGGCGGTGTGTCCGAGTGGCAGTGTGTCGGAGTGGCGGTGTGTCAGAGTGGGGGTGTGTCGTAGTGTTGGTGTCGGTGTGTCGGAGTGGTGGTGTGTCAGAGTGGTGGTGTGTCGTAGTGTTGGTGTCGGTGTGTCAGAGTGGTGGTGTGTCGGAGTGGTGGTGTATCGGAGTGGTGGTGTGTCGGAGTGGTGGTGTATCGGAGTGGTGGTGTGTTGTAGTGTTGGTGTCGGAGTGGCGGTGTGTCAGAGTGGCGGTGTGTCGGAGTGGCAATGTGTCGGAGTGGCGGTTTGTCGGACTAGGAGTGGTGGTGTGTCGGAGTGGTGGTGTGTCGGAGTGGCGGTGTGTCGAGTGTTGGTGTCGGTGTGGTGGTGTGTCGGAGTGGCAGTGTGTCGGAGTGGCAATGTGTCGGAGTGGCGGTTTGTAGGAGTTAGAGTGGTGGTGTATCGGAGTGGTGGTGTGTCGGAGTGGTGGTGTGTCGTAGAGTTGGTGTCGGTGTGTCGGAGTGGTGGTGTGTTGGAGTGGTGGTGTATCGGAGTGGTGGTGTGTCAGAGTGGCGGTTTGTTGTAGTGTTGGTGTCGGTGTGTCGGAGTGGTGGTGTGTCGGAGTGGCGGTTTGTTGTAGTGTTGGTGTCGGTGTGTCAGAGTGGCGGTGTGTCGGAGTGGTGGTGTCGGTGTGTCGGAGTGGTGGTGTATCGGAGTGGTGGTGTCGGTGTGTCGGACTGGCGGTGTGTCGGAGTGGTGGTGTGTCGTAGTGTTGGTGTCGGTGTGTTGGAGTGGTGGTGTGTCGGAGTGGTGGTGTGTCGGACTGGCGGTGTGTCGTAGTGTTGGTGTCGGTGTGTCGGAGTGGTGGTGTATCGGAGTGGTGGTGTGTCGGAGTGGCGGTGTGTCACAGTGGCGGTGTGGTGGTGTCGGTGTGTCGGAGTGGTGGTGTGTCGGAGTGGTGGTTTCGGTGTGTCAGAGTGGTGGTGTGTCGGAGTGGTGGTGTGTCGGAGTGGTGGTGTATCAGAGTGGTGGTGTCGGTGTGTCGGAGTGGTGGTGTGTCGGAGTGGCGGTGTGTCGGAGTGGTGGTGTGTCGGAGTGGTGGTGTGTCGGAGTGGTGGTGTCGGTGTGTCGGAGTGGCGGTGTGTCGGAGTGGCGGTGTGTCGGACTAGGAGTGGCGGTGTGTCGGAGTGGTGGTGTGTCGGAGTGGTGGTGTCGGTGTGTCGGAGTGGCGGTGTGGCGGAGTGGCGGTGTGGCGGTGTGTTGGAGTGGCGGTGTGTCGGAGTGGTGGTGTGTCGGAGTGGTGGTGTGTCGGAGTGGTGGTGTCGGTGTGTTGGAGTGGCGGTGTGTCGGAATGGTGGTGTCGGTGTGTCGGAGTGGTGGTGTGTCGGAGTGGTGGTGTGTCGGAGTGGTGGTGTCGGTGTGTCGGAGTGGCAGTGTGTCGGAGTGGCGGTGTGTCGGAATGGTGGTGTCGGTGTGTCGGAGTGGCGGTGTGTCGGAGTGGTGGTGTGTCGGAGTGGTGGTGTCGGTGTGTCGGAGTGGCGGTGTGTCGGAGTGGCGGTGTGGCGGTGTGTTGGAGTGGCGGTGTGTCGGAGTGGCGGTGTGTCGGAATGGTGGTGTCGGTGTGTCGGAGTGGTGGTGTGTCGGAGTGGTGGTGTGTCGGAGTGGTGGTGTCGGTGTGTCGGAGTGGTGGTGTGTCGGAGTGGTGGTGTGTCGGTGTGTCGGAGTGGTGGTGTGTCGGAGTGGTGGTGTGTTGTAGTGTTGGTGTCGGAGTGGTGGTGTGTCGGAGTGGTGGTGTGTCGGAGTGGTGGTGTGTCGGAGTGGTGGTGTGTTGTAGTGTTGGTGTCGGAGTGGTGGTGAGTCGGAGTGGTGGTGTGTCGGAGTGGTGGTGTCGGTGTGTCGGAGTAGTGGTGTGTTGTAGTGTTGGTGTCGGTGTGGCGGTGTGTCCGAGTGGCAGTGTGTTGGAGTGGTGGTGTGTTGTAGTGTTGGTGTCGGAGTGGTGGTGTGTCGGAGTGGCGGTGTGTCGGAGTGGTGGTGTGTCGGAGTGGTGGTGTGTCAGACTGGCGGTGTGTCGGAGTGGCGGTGTGTTGTAGTGTTGGTGTCGGTGTGTCGGAGTGGCGGTGTGTCGGAGTGGCGGTTTGTCGGAGTGGCGGTTTGTCGGAGTGGCGGTGTGTCGGAGTGGCGGTGTGTCGGAGTGGCGGTGTGTTGGACTGGCGGTGTGTCGGAGTGGCGGTGTGTTGTAGTGTTGGTGGCGGTGTGTCGGAGTGGCGGTGTGTCGGAGTGGCGGTGTGTCGGAGTGGTGGTGTGTTGGACTGGCGGTGTGTCGGAGTGGCGGTGTGTCGGAGTGGCGGTTTGTCGGACTAGGAGTGGCGGTGTGTCAGAATGGGGGAGTGTCGTAGTGTTGGTGTCGGTGTGTCGGAGTGGCAGTGTGTCCGACTGGCAGTGTGTCGGAGTGGCGGTGTGTCAGAGTGGGGGTGTGTCGTAGTGTTGGTGTCGGTGTGTCGGAGTGGTGGTGTGTCAGAGTGGGGGTGTGTCGTAGTGTTGGTGTCGGTGTGTCGGAGTGGTGGTGTGTCGGAGTGGGGGTGTGTCAGAGTGGCAGTGTGTCGGAGTGGTGGTGTGTCGAACTGGCGGTGTGTCGTAGTGTTGGTGTCGGTGTGTCGGAGTGGTGTTGTGTCGGAGTGGTGGTGTCGGTGTGTCGGAGTGGTGGTGTGTCGGAGTGGTGGTGTCGGTGTGTCGGAGTGGCGGTGTGTCAGAGTGGGGGTGTGTCGGAGTGGCAGTGTGTCGGAGTGGTGGTGTGTCGGAGTGGTGGTGTATTGGAGTGGTGGTGTGTCGGAGTGGTGGTGTGTTGTAGTGTTGGTGTCGGAGTGGCGGTGTGTCAGAGTGGCGGTGTGTCGGAGTGGCAATGTGTCGGAGTGGTGGGGTCGGAGTGGTGGTGTGTCGGAGTGGTGGTGTCGGTGTGTCGGAGTGGTGGTGTGTCGGAGTGTTGGTGGCGGTGTGTCGGAGTGGTGGTGTGTCGGAGTGGTGGTGTGTCGGAGTGGTGGTGTCGGTGTGTCGGAGTGGTGGTGTCGGTGTGTCGGAGTGGTGGTGTGTCTGAGTGGTGGTGTCGGAGTGGTGGTGTGTCGGAGTGGTGGTGGCGGTGTGTCGGAGTGGTGGTGTCGGAGTGGTGGTGAGTCGGAGTGGCGGTGTGTCAGAGTGGCGGTGTGTCGGAGTGGCAATGTGTCGGAGTGGTGGTGGCGGTGTGTCGGAGTGGTGGTGTGTCGGAGTGGTGGTGGCGGTGTGTCGGAGTGGTGGTGTGTCGGAGTGGTGGTGTGTCGGAGTGGTGGTGTCGGTGTGTCGGAGTGGTGGTGTCGGTGTGTCGGAGTGGTGGTGTGTCTGAGTGGTGGTGTCGGAGTGGTGGTGTGTCGGAGTGGTGGTGGTGGTGTGTCTGAGTGGTGGTGTCGGAGTGGTGGTGAGTCGGAGTGGCGGTGTGTCAGAGTGGCGGTGTGTCGGAGTGGCAATGTGTCGGAGTGGTGGTGGCGGTGTGTCGGAGTGGTGGTGTGTTGGAGTGGTGGTGTGTCGGAGTGGTGGTGTCGGTGTGTCGGAGTGGTGGTGTGTCGGAGTGGTGGTGTCGGTGTGTCGGAGTGGTGGTGTGTCGGAGTGGTGGTGTGTCGGAGTGGCGGTGTGTTGTAGTGTTGGTGTCGGTGTGTCGGAGTGGCGGTGTGTCGGAGTGGTGGTGTGTCGGAGTGGTGGTGTCGGTGTGTCGGAGTGGTGGTGTGTCGGAGTGGCGGTGTGTCGGAGTGGCGGTGTGTCGGAGTGGCAATGTGTCGGAGTGGTGGTGTCGGTGTGTCGGAGTGGTGGTGTGTCGGAGTGGTGGTGTCGGAGTGGTGGTGTGTCGGAGTGGTGGTGAGTCGGAGTGGTGGTGTGTCGGAGTGGTGGTGTGTCGGAGTGGTGGTGTGTCGGAGTGGTGGTGTCGGTGTGTCGGAGTGGTGGTGTGTCGGAGTGGTGGTGTGTTGTAGTGTTGGTGTCGGTGTGTCGGAGTGGCGGTGTGTTGGAGTGGTGGTGTGTCGGAGTGGTGGTGTCGGTGTGTCGGAGTGGTGGTGTGGTGGTGTGTCGGAGTGGTGGTGTGTTGTAGTGTTGGTGTGTTGTAGTGTTGGTGTCGGTGTGTCGGAGTGGCGGTGTGTCGGAGTGGTGGTGTGTCGGAGTGGTGGTGTCGGTGTGTCGGAGTGGTGGTGTGTCGGAGTGGTGGTGTGTCGGAGTGGCAATGTGTCGGAGTGGTGGTGTCGGTGTGTCGGAGTGGTGGTGTGTCGGAGTGGTGGTGTCGGTGTGTCGGAGTGGTGGTGAGTCGGAGTGGTGGTGTGTCGGAGTGGTGGTGTGTCGGAGTGGTGGTGTCGGTGTGTCGGAGTGGTGGTGTCGGTGTGTCGGAGTGGTGGTGTGTCGGAGTGGTGGTGTCGGTGTGTCGGAGTGGTGGTGAGTCGGAGTGGTGGTGTGTCGGAGTGGTGGTGTGTCGGAGTGGTGGTGTGTCGGAGTGGTGGTGTGTCGGAGTGGTGGTGTGTTGTAGTGTTGGTGTCGGTGTGTCGGAGTGGTGGTGTGTTGTAGTGTTGGTGTCGGTGTGTCGGAGTGGTGGTGTGTCGGAGTGGTGGTGTCGGTGTGTCGGAGTGGTGGTGTGTCGGAGTGGTGGTGTGTTGTAGTGTTGGTGTGTTGTAGTGTTGGTGTCGGTGTGTCGGAATGGTGGTGTCGGTGTGTCGGAGTGGTGGTGTGTCGGAGTGGTGGTGTGTCGGAGTGGTGGTGTCGGTGTGTCGGAGTGGCGGTTTGTCGGAGTGGCAGTGTGTCGGAGTGGTGGTGTGTCGGAGTGGTGGTGTCGGTGTGTCGGTGTGGTGGTGTGTCGGAGTGGTGGTGTGTTGTAGTATTGGTGTCGGAGTGGTGGTGTGTCGGAGTGGTGGTGTGTCGGAGTGGTGGTGTGTCGGAGTGGTGGTGTCGGTGTGTCGGAGTAGTGGTGTGTTGTAGTGTTGGTGTCGGTGTGTCGGAGTGGCGGTGTGTCCGAGTGGTGGTGTGTCGGAGTGGTGGTGTGTCGGTGTGTCGGAGTGGTTGTGTGTTGTAGTGTTGGTGTCGGAGTGGTGGTGTGTCGGAGTGGCGGTGTGTCGGAGTGGTGGTGTGTCGGAGTGGTGGTGTGTCAGACTGGCGGTGTGTCGTAGTGGCGGTGTGTTGTAGTGTTGGTGTCGGTGTGTCGGAGTGGTGGTGTGTCGGAGTGGCGGTGTGTCGGAGTGGCGGTTTGTCGGAGTGGCGGTTTGTCGGAGTGGCGGTGTGTTGTAGTGTTGGTGGCGGTGTGTCGGAGTGGCGGTGTGTCGGAGTGGCGGTGTGTCGGAGTGGTGGTGTGTTGGACTGGCGGTGTGTCGGAGTGGCGGTGTGTCGGAGTGGTGGTGTGTTGGACTGGCGGTGTGTTGTAGTGTTGGTGGCGGTGTGTCGGAGTGGCGGTTTGTCGGACTAGGAGTGGCGGTGTGTCAGAATGGGGGAGTGTCGTAGTGTTGGTGTCGGTGTGTCGGAGTGGCGGTGTGTCAGAGTGGGGGTGTGTCGGAGTGGCAGTGTGTCGGAGTGGTGGTGTGTCGGACTGGCGGTGTGTCGTAGTGTTGGTGTCGGTGTGTCGGAGTGGTGGTGTGTCGGAGTGGTGGTGTCGGTGTGTCGGAGTGGTGGTGTGTCGGAGTGGTGGTGGCGGTGTATCGGAGTGGTGGTGTGTCGGAGTGGTGGTGTGTTGTAGTGTTGGTGTCAGAGTGGCGGTGTGTCGGAGTGGCAATGTGTCGGAGTGGTGGTGTCGGTGTGTCGGAGTGGTGGTGTGTCGGAGTGGTGGTGTCGGTGTGTCGGAGTGGTGGTGTGTCGGAGTGGTGGTGGCGGTGTGTCGGAGTGGTGGTGAGTCGGAGTGGTGGTGTGTCAGAGTGGCGGTGTGTCGGAGTGGCAATGTGTCGGAGTGGTGGTGTCGGTGTGTCGGAGTGGTGGTGTGTCGGAGTGGTGGTGTTGGTGTGTCGGAGTGGTGGTGTGTCGGAGTGGTGGTGGCGGTGTGTCGGAGTGGTGGTGAGTCGGAGTGGCGGTGTGTCAGAGTGGCGGTGTGTCGGAGTGGCAATGTGTCGGAGTGGTGGTGTCGGTGTGTCGGAGTGGTGGTGAGTCGGAGTGGCGGTGTGTCAGAGTGGCGGTGTGTCGGAGTGGTGGTGTGTCGGAGTGGTGGTGGCGGTGTGTCGGAGTGGTGGTGAGTCGGAGTGGTGGTGTGTCGGAGTGGTGGTGTGTCGGAGTGGTGGTGTGTCGGAGTGGTGGTGTGTCGGAGTGGTGGTGTCGGTGTGTCGGAGTGGTGGTGTGTCGGAGTGGTGGTGTGTTGTAGTGTTGGTGTCGGTGTGTCGGAGTGGCGGTGTGTTGGAGTGGTGGTGTGTCGGAGTGGTGGTGTCGGTGTGTCGGAGTGGTGGTGTGTCGGAGTGGTGGTGTGTCGGAGTGGTGGTGTGTTGTAGTGTTGGTGTGTTGTAGTGTTGGTGGCGGTGTGTCGGAGTGGCAATGTGTCGGAGTGGTGGTGTCGGTGTGTCGGAGTGGCAATGTGTCGGAGTGGCGGTGTGTCGGAGTGGTGGTGTCGGTGTGTCGGAGTGGTGGTGTCGGTGTGTCGGAGTGGTGGTGAGTCGGAGTGGTGGTGAGTCGGAGTGGTGGTGTGTCGGAGTGGTGGTGTGTCGGAGTGGTGGTGTGTCGGAGTGGTGGTGTGTCGGAGTGATGGTGTCGGTGTGTCGGAGTGGCGGTGTGTCGGAGTGGTGGTGTCGGTGTGTCGGAGTGGCAATGTGTCGGAGTGGTGGTGTGTCGGAGTGGTGGTGTGTCGGAGTGGTGGTGTGTTGTAGTGTTGGTGTGTTGTAGTGTTGGTGTCGGTGTGTCGGAGTGGCGGTGTGTCGGAGTGGTGGTGTCGGTGTGTCGGAGTGGCAATGTGTCGGAGTGGTGGTGTCGGTGTGTCGGAGTGGTGGTGTGTTGTAGTGTTGGTGTCGGTGTGTCGGAGTGCAAACAGGCTCCTGAGTACCTCTGGTGTGGGCTGTGCAAACAGGCTCCTGAGTACCTCTAGTGTAGGCTGTGCAAACAGGCTCCTGAGTACCTCTGGTGTAGGCTGTGCAAACAGGCTCCTGAGTACCTCTAGTGTAGGCTGTGCAAACAGGCTCCTGAGTACCTCTGGTGTAGGCTGTGCAAACAGGCTCCTGAGTACCTCTGGTGTAGGCTGTGCAAACAGGCTCCTGAGTACCTCTGGTGTAGGCTGTGCAAACAGGCTCCTGAGTACCTCTGGTGTAGGCTGTGCAAACAGGCTCCTGAGTACCTCTGGTGTAGGCTGTGCAAACAGGCTCCTGAGTACCTCTGGTGTAGGCTGTGCAAACAGGCTCCTGAGTACCTCTGGTGTAGGCTGTGCAAACAGGCTCCTGAGTACCTCTAGTGTAGGCTGTGCAAACAGGCTCCTGAGTACCTCTAGTGTAGGCTGTGCAAACAGGCTCCTGAGTACCTGTAGTGTAGGCTGTGCAAACAGGCTCCTGAGTACCTCTAGTGTGGGCTGTGCAAACAGGCTCCTGAGTACCTGTAGTGTAGGCTGTGCAAACAGGCTCCTGAGTACCTCTAGTGCAGGCTGTGCAAACAGGCTCCTGAGTACCTCTGGTGTAGGCTGTGCAAACAGGCTCCTGAGTACCTCTAGTGTGGGCTGTGCAAACAGGCTCCTGAGTACCTCTGGTGTAGGCTGTGCAAACAGGCTCCTGAGTACCTCTGGTGTAGGCTGTGCAAACAGGCTCCTGAGTACCTCTGGTGTAGGCTGTGCAAACAGGCTCCTGAGTACCTCTAGTGTAGGCTGTGCAAACAGGCTCCTGAGTACCTCTGGTGTAGGCTGTGCAAACAGGCTCCTGAGACAGTCCAGGACATAACTGCAGGTGTCAGATGCTGCAGGGAAAGCGACCATGAAACTCCTTAATAACCAAGTGGAGCCATAGTTGCAGAAACATGGGGCTGGAGACCCCAAGGTCCAGATAGGAAACACCTCCAACAGTCGTGGAGACCAAACCGAGGTCCTGTGGGACTTCAGATACAGACTGACCAAACCGAGGTCCTGTGGGACTTCAGATACAGACTGACCAAACCGAGGTCCTGTGGGACTTCAGATACTGACTGACCAAACCGAGGTCCTGTGGGACTTCAGATACTGACTGACCAAACCGAGGTCCTGTGGGACTTCAGATACAGACTGACCAAACCGAGGTCCTGTGGGACTTCAGATACAGACTGACCAAACCGAGGTCCTGTGGGACTTCAGATACAGACTGACCAAACCGAGGTCCTGTGGGACTTCAGATACAGACTGACCAAACCGAGGTCCTGTGGGACTTCAGATACAGACTGACCAAACCGAGGTCCTGTGGGACTTCAGATACAGACTGACCAAACCGAGGTCCTGTGGGACTTCAGATACAGACTGACCAAACCGGGGTCCTGTGGGACTTCAGATACAGACTGACCAAACCGAGGTCCTGTGGGACTTCAGATACTGACTGACCAAACCGAGGTCCTGTGGGACTTCAGATACTGACTGACCAAACCGAGGTCCTGTGGGACTTCAGATACAGACTGACCAAACCGAGGTCCTGTGGGACTTCAGATACTGACTGACCAAACCGAGGTCCTGTGGGACTTCAGATACAGACTGACCAAACCGAGGTCCTGTGGGACTTCAGATACTGACTGACCAAACCGAGGTCCTGTGGGACTTCAGATACAGACTGACCAAACCGAGGTCCTGTGGGACTTCAGATACTGACTGACCAAACCGAGGTCCTGTGGGACTTCAGATACAGACTGACCAAACCGGGGTCCTGTGGGACTTCAGATACAGACTGACCAAACCGAGGTCCTGTGGGACTTCAGATACTGACTGACCAAACCGAGGTCCTGTGGGACTTCAGATACTGACTGACCAAACCGAGGTCCTGTGGGACTTCAGATACAGACTGACCAAACCGAGGTCCTGTGGGACTTCAGATACTGACTGACCAAACCGAGGTCCTGTGGGACTTCAGATACAGACTGACCAAACCGAGGTCCTGTGGGACTTCAGATACAGACTGACCAAACCGAGGTCCTGTGGGACTTCAGATACAGACTGACCAAACCGGGGTCCTGTGGGACTTCAGATACAGACTGACCAAACCGAGGTCCTGTGGGACTTCAGATACTGACTGACCAAACCGAGGTCCTGTGGGACTTCAGATACTGACTGACCAAACCGAGGTCCTGTGGGACTTCAGATACAGACTGACCAAACCGAGGTCCTGTGGGACTTCAGATACTGACTGACCAAACCGAGGTCCTGTGGGACTTCAGATACAGACTGACCAAACCGAGGTCCTGTGGGACTTCAGATACTGACTGACCAAACCGAGGTCCTGTGGGACTTCAGATACTGACTGACCAAACCGAGGTCCTGTGGGACTTCAGATACAGACTGAACCAACCAGTACAGTAACAGCAAAGATACTGCAGAACCCTGAAGCTCCCAGGCCACTGGAAGAGGACCCGAGCTGGAGGAGGATGTGAGAGACCACCCATGGAGGGCGAAGAAGCCATTTCCCTGGGTTTCCCTGCAGCATCTTGCACCCTGCAGTTGTCTCGGGGGCCTCTGTCTCTGGGACCCCTGTGTTGTCTCAGGAGCCTCTTCGTCTGGTGTGGTAGATCTGGGCCTCTGTTGCTCAGATGCTCCAGGAGGAGGTCCTCTGTGTCCTTCAGCCCTCTCATCAGCCCCATGTGGAGGTTTGTCCTGCCATGATGCTCCCTCCAGAACCCTAACCCTAGGCAAGGCTTGAAATTGCCCACAATGCACTGCAAATTTATTTTTTATGAACTTTATTTAAGCAGTAAAATGCATTTTAATAAAATAAACCCATTGTTTTTTTCTATGTGTAATAATTTTTCATCTTGATGTAAGTTTTTTTTGTTTTTCATTATGACATTTTTAAGTTTTATTGACTTACTATAGTCATTGATATCACAATTAGAATTACTGAGCTGGCGGTTCAATTTATTTGTTATATTTTGCCAAATAGTTATTACTTTATTAATGAAAACGTTATTAAGATAATTGACCATTTTTGACTGTACTTTCCTTTAACAGGGTTAGGGTTAGGGTTAGGGCTAACCCTAACCCTAACCCTTTAACAGTGCAGTTTGAAGCATTTCACTAAACACATTTAGTGCAGTGTATTTTTCTCAGAATAAATCCAGTGACTTAATGCCAGACAAAGCTTCACTGAAACATTTAGATGATCTTTTTATCACAATTCTTGGTCTTCAGTACTTGGACTTTTCTACTAAAGCATTTATAATCATGAGACTTTACACAGATTAAATGCACATATAGAACATACACGTCAG
>CM068362.1:55000-147500 GCA_034769755.1 Odontamblyopus lacepedii
GTGTTGGTGCGGTCATGTGGTGTTGGTGCGGTCATGTGGCCTTGGTGTGGTCATGTGGCCTTGTTGGTGCGGTCATGTGGTCTTGGTGCGGTCATGTGGTCTTGGTGTGGTCATGTGGTCTTGGTGCGGTCACGTGGTCTTGGTGTGGTCATGCGGTCTTGGTGTGGTCATGCGGTCTTGGTGCAGTCACGTGGCCTTGTTGATGGGGTTACATGGTCTTGTTGGTGCAGTCTCGTGGTCTTGTTGGTGCAGTCATGTGGTCTTGGTGCGGTCACGTGGCCTAGTTGGTGCGGTCATGTGGTCTTGGTGCGGTCATGTGGTCTTGGTGTGGTCATGTGGTCTTGGTGCGGTCACGTGGTCTTGGTGTGGTCATGCGGTCTTGGTGTGGTCATGCGGTCTTGGTGTGGTCATGCGGTCTTGGTGCAGTCACGTGGTCTTATTGATGGGGTTACATGGTCTTGTTGGTGCAGTCTCGTGGTCTTGTTGGTGCGGTCACGTGGTCTTGTTGCGGTCATGTGGTCTTGGTGCAGTCACGTGGCCTTGTTGGTGCGGTCACGTGGCCTTGTTGGTGCGGTCATGTGGTCTTGGTGCGGTCATGTGGTCTTGGTGCGGTCATGTGGTCTCGGTGCGGTCATGTGGCCTTGGTGCGGTCATGTGGTCTTGGTGCGGTCATGTGGCCTTGGTGCGGTCATGTGGTCTTGGTGCGGTCATGTGGCCTTGGTGCGGTCATGTGGTCTTGGTGCGGTCATGTGGTCTTGGTGTGGTCATGTGGCCTTGGTGCGGTCATGCGGTCTTGGTGCGGTCATGTGGTCTTGGTGTGGTCATGCGGTCTTGGTGCAGTCATGCGGTCTTGGTGCAGTCACGTGGTCTTGTTGATGGGGTTACATGGTCTTGTTGGTGCGTGGTCTTGTTGGTGCAGTCTCGTGGTCTTGTTGGTGCGGTCACGTGGTCTTGGTGCGGTCATGTGGTCTTGGTGCGGTCACGTGGCCTTGTTGGTGCGGTCATGTGGCCTTGGTGCGGTCATGTGGCCTTGGTGCGGTCATGTGGTCTTGGTGCGGTCATGTGGTCTTGGTGCGGTCATGTGGCCTTGGTGCGGTCATGTGGTCTTGGTGCGGTCATGTGGTCTTGGTGCGGTCATGTGGTCTTGGTGTGGTCATGTGGCCTTGGTGCGGTCATGTGGCGTTGGTGCGGTCATGTGGCCATGGTGCGGTCATGTGGCCTTGGTGCGGTCATGTGGTCTTGGTGTGGTCATGTGGTCTTGGTGCGGTCATGTGGTGTTGGTGCGGTCATGTGGCCTTGGTGCGGTCATGTGGTCTTGGTGCGGTCATGTGGTCTTGGTGTGGTTATGTGGCCTTGGTGCGGTCATGTGGCGTTGGTGCGGTCATGTGGCCTTGGTGCGGTCATGTGGCCTTGGTGCGGTCATGTGGTCTTGGTGTGGTCATGTGGTCTTGGTGCGGTCATGTGGTGTTGGTGCGGTCATGTGGCCTTGGTGCGGTCATGTGGTCTTGGTGCGGTCATGTGGTCTTGGTGCGGTCATGTGGTCTTGGTGCGGTCATGTGGTCTTGGTGCGGTCATGTGGTCTTGTAGTCTTGACCCTAACCCTTGGCCCTGTTTACATTTCTGCTTATCAGGTTAGTCATTTAACATGCACCGAATGGAACATTTCCTCACATTAGAACGGGGTTTAAGTTCTACTGCGGAACATTTCCTCACATTAGAACGGGGTTTAAGTTCTACTGCGGAACATTTCCTCACATTAGAACGGGGTTTAAGTTCTACTGCGGAACATTTCCTCACATTAGAACGGGGTTTAAATTCTACTGCGGAACATTTCCTCACATTAGAACGGGGTTTAAGTTCTACTGCGGAACATTTCCTCACATTAGAACGGGGTTTAAGTTCTGCTGCGGAACATTTCCTCACATTAGAACGGGGTTTAAGTTCTGCTGCGGAACATTTCCTCACATTAGAACGGGGTTTAAGTTCTGCTGCGGAACATTTCCTCACATTAGAACGGGGTTTAAGTTCTACTGCGGAACATTTCCTCACATTAGAACGGGGTTTAAGTTCTACTGCGGAACATTTCCTCACATTAGAACGGGGTTTAAGTTCTACTGCGGAACATTTCCTCACATTAGAACGGGGTTTAAGTTCTGCTGCGGAACATTTCCTCACATTAGAACGGGGTTTAAGTTCTACTGCGGAACATTTCCTCACATTAGAACGGGGTTTAAGTTCTGCTGCGGAACATTTCCTCACATTAGAACGGGGTTTAAGTTCTACTGCGGAACATTTCCTCACATTAGAACGGGGTTTAAGTTCTACTGCGGAACATTTCCTCACATTAGAACGGGGTTTAAGTTCTACTGCGGAACATTTCCTCACATTAGAACGGGGTTTAAGTTCTACTGCGGAACATTTCCTCACATTAGAACGGGGTTTAAGTTCTACTGCGGAACATTTCCTCACATTAGAACGGGGTTTAAGTTCTGCTGCGGAACATTTCCTCACATTAGAACGGGGTTTAAGTTCTGCTGCGGAACATTTCCTCACATTAGAACGGGGTTTAAGTTCTACTGCGGAACATTTCCTCACATTAGAACGGGGTTTAAGTTCTACTGCGGAACATTTCCTCACATTAGAATGGGGTTTAAGTTCTACTGCGGAACATTTCCTCACATTAAAACGGGGTTTAAGTTCTACTGCGGAACATTTCCTCACATTAGAACGGGGTTTAAGTTCTATTGCGGAACATTTCCTCACATTAGAACGGGGTTTAAGTTCTACTGCGGAACATTTCCTCACATTAGAACGGGGTTTAAGTTCTACTGCGGAACATTTCCTCACATTAGAACGGGGTTTAAGTTCTACTGCGGAACATTTCCTCACATTAGAACGGGGTTTAAGTTCTACTGCGGAACATTTCCTCACATTAGAACGGGTGTTAAGTTCTACAGCGGAACATTTCCTCACATTAGAACGGGGTTTAAGTTCTACTATGAACATTTCCTCACATTAGAACGGGTTTAAGTTCTGCTGCGGAACAGTTCCTCACATTAGACCGGGGTTTAAGTTCTACTGCGGAACATTTCCTCACATTAGAACGGGGTTTAAGTTCTACTGCGGAACATTTCCTCACATTAGAACGGGGTTTAAGTTCTACTATGAACATTTCCTCACATTAGAACAGGGTTTAAGTTCTACTGCTGAACATTTCCTCACATTAGAACTGGGTTTAAGTTCTACTGCGGAACATTTCCTCACATTAGAACGGGGTTTAAGTTCTACTGCGGAACATTTCCTCACATTAGAACGGGGTTTAAGTTCTACTGCGGAACATTTCCTCACATTAGAACGGGGTTTAAGTTCTACTGCGGAACATTTCCTCACATTAGAACGGGGTTTAAGTTCTACTGCAGAACATTTCCTCACATTAGAACGGGGTTTAAGTTCTACTGCGGAACATTTCCTCACATTAGAACGGGGTTTAAGTTCTACTGCGGAACATTTCCTCACATTAGAACGGGGTTTAAGTTCTACTGCGGAACATTTCCTCACATTAGAACGGGGTTTAAGTTCTACTGCGGAACATTTCCTCACATTAGAACAAAACACATTAAAATAGCTGTTAAATCACAGGTTCAAACTGAACAGCTGCAGGGTTCAGCTCACCTTCATATCTCCACAGGGTTTTGTGTTTGTAGCTTCTTATTGTTGACCAGAGCTGTTCCTTTCACTGGGGGCTTGTATTTTGAATGAATGTTTTTGGCCTCTAGGTGGCAGTGTGGCAGTACAGAAGTAGTTCTGTCTTCAAAGTTCATTCTTAAATTAAGATAATTCGGTAAACAAATTAAATGAGACATTTAATGTGAAAGTTTATTCACTAATTTCATTTCTTGTTTGTTTTTTTTTATCTGAAGTTGCAAACGAATGTGTTTTTATCGTACACCTATAAACATATACTGCTGACACCTACAACATGCTCTGTGCTTTTGGCAGTTGAATATTTGAATTATAATAAATAATCAAATTGTGAAATTGAGGAAGAAAAAGACACAGTGTTTTCAAACTTTATTTTAGTTTCACACAAATTAGACTTTATTATCACAGATATAGACAAATATTTAAACAGACACCAGTCAGATGCACGGCAGGTATTTATTTATAATTTTAGACATATTTCTTTAGAGAAACTAACAAACATTTACAGCCAGCCACCAACACCACGATCTGACCAATTGGAGAGCTGCTGGAAGATGAACAGACCAATCACAGCTCACCGCCGGCCAATGGAACGCCCTCCTGTAAAGACACGCCTTGAATTAAAATGGATTTAGTCTTGTTGGTTTGAACCCTGTTATTGTGAGGATAGGTTCATATTATAACAGTGGTGTAGTATATATTATATATTATATATATTTATATATTCTAGTATCAGTAAAGTATAGTTAAGTATAGTATATATAATATTTGCTCTGAAAAGTAAAGGACGTTTTCTTTGTGGAAAATCCTGTTTACTTTACTTTGGGTAAAACTTTAGAATGAGAGGAATGAGGATGAACCAAAGCCTAAAATAGTTTGAGTTAACGTAAGAACATTTACAATAAAAACCTGTTCCTCCACCTTTACTTTTACTGTAAAACTGCACTCTCTTCCTTAAGCATAAGTCAGTTTGAGACAATCATAAGAATGTGCCCTTCAGCTGTTCAGCCACAGCCGCTGCAGAAAACACATCAGCATTTAAAGTTGAGTGAATCGTACTCTGTTTGTACTGTTGTGTCCTTGGGCAAGGCACATACCAAATGGGTTTCCAATAGCAATAAATAATGGTTTGTTATAGAAGAGAATATTTGTGCTTGGGTTTGGTGATAGAACATTAACATCTGTTTACATAATGTGATTAAAGACATGGGACATTCAGGTTTGAGCCAGAGCCAAGAAACCAGTTCAAATTTACTTCAATTCAATTAAACACAGTTTGAATGGGACAGTGTGAAGTTACCTGTGGAGCCTCTCCTACGCCATGGCTGAAACCACAAACACACAAACGTCAAACCACAAACACCCGAGTCCTGTGAACTGACTCGTGTGAACTGAAACATGTGAACTGAACCATGTGAACTGAACCATGTGAACTGACTCGTGTGAACTGACTCGTGTGAACTGAAACATGTGAACTGAAACATGTGAACTGAACCATGTGAACTGAGTCGTGTGAACTGACTCGTGTGAACTGAAACATGTGAACTGACTCGTGTGAACTGACTCGTGTGAACTGAAACATGTGAACTGACTCGTGTGAACTGAAATATGTGAACTGAAACATGTGAACTGAACCATGTGAACTGAGTCGTGTGAACTGACTCGTGTGAACTGAAATATGTGAACTGAAACATGTGAACTGAAACATGTGAACTGACTCGTGTGAACTGAAACATGTGAACTGACTCGTGTGAACTGAAACATGTGAACTGAACCATGTGAACTGAACCATGTGAACTGACTCGTGTGAACTGAAACATGTGAACTGACTCGTGTGAACTGAAACATGTGAACTGAAACATGTGAACTGAACCATGTGAACTGAGTCGTGTGAACTGACTCGTGTGAACTGAAACATGTGAACTGACTCATGTGAACTGAAACATGTGAACTGAAACATGTGAACTGACTCATGTGAACTGAAACATGTGAACTGAAACATGTGAACTGACTCATGTGAACTGAAACATGTGAACTGACTCGTGTGAACTGAACCATGTGAACTGACTCGTGTGAACTGAAACATGTGAACTGACTCATGTGAACTGAAACATGTGAACTGACTCGTGTGAACTGAACCATGTGAACTGACTCGTGTGAACTGAAACATGTGAACTGACTCGTGTGAACTGAACCATGTGAACTGACTCGTGTGAACTGAAACATGTGAACTGACTCGTGTGAACTGACTCGTGTGAACTGACTCGTGTGAACTGACTCGTGTGAACTGACTCGTGTGAACTGAACCGTGTGAACTGACTCGTGTGAACTGACTCGTGTGAACTGACTCGTGTGAACTGACTCGTGTGAACTGAAACGTGTGAACTGAAACGTGTGAACTGACTCGTGTGAACTGACTCGTGTGAACTGACTCGTGTGAACTGAGTCGTGTGAACTGAACCATGTGAACTGAGTCGTGTGAACTAACTCGTGTGAACTGACTCGTGTAAACTGACTCGTGTGAACTGACTCGTGTGAACTGACTCGTGTGAACTGACTCGTGTGAACTGAACCGTGTGAACTGACTCGTGTGAACTGACTCGTGTGAACTGACTCGTGTGAACTGACTCGTGTGAACTGAAACGTGTGAACTGAAATGTGTGAACTGACTCGTGTGAACTGACTCGTGTGAACTGACTCGTGTGAACTGACTCGTGTGAACTGAGTCGTGTGAACTGAACCGTGTGAACTGAGTCGTGTGAACTAACTCGTGTGAACTGACTCGTGTAAACTGACTCGTGTGAACTGACTCGTGTGAACTGACTCGTGTGAACTGACTCGTGTGAACTGAAACATGTGAACTGACTCGTGTGAACTGAGTCGTTTGAACTGAACCATGTGAACTGAGTCGTGTGAACTAACTCATGTGAACTGACTCGTGTAAACTGACTCGTGTGAACTGACTCGTGTAAACTGACTCGTGTGAACTGACTCGTGTGAACTGACTCGTGTGAACTGAAACGTGTGAACTGAAACGTGTGAACTGACTCATGTGAACTGAAACGTGTGAACTGAAACGTGTGAACTGACTCGTGTGAACTGACTCGTGTGAACTGAAACGTGTGAACTGAAACGTGTGAACTGACTCGTGTGAACTGACTCGTGTGAACTGACTCGTGTAAACTGACTCGTGTGAACTGACTCGTGTGAACTGACTCGTGTGAACTGAAACGTGTGAACTGACTCGTGTGAACTGACTCGTGTGAACTGACTCGTGTGAACTGACTCGTGTGAACTGACTCGTGTGAACTGACTCGTGTGAACTGACTCGTGTGAACTGAAACGTGTGAACTGAAACGTGTGAACTGACTCGTGTGAACTGACTCGTGTGAACTGACTCGTGTGAACTGAGTCGTGTGAACTGAACCATGTGAACTGAGTCGTGTGAACTAACTCGTGTGAACTGAAACGTGTGAACTGAAACGTGTGAACTGACTCGTGTGAACTGACTCGTGTGAACTGACTCGTGTGAACTGACTCGTGTGAACTGACTCGTGTGAACTGAAACATGTGAACTGAACCATGTGAACTGAGTCGTGTGAACTGACTCGTGTGAACTGAAACATGTGAACTGACTCGTGTGAACTGAAACATGTGAACTGAACCATGTGAACTGACTCGTGTGAACTGACTCGTGTGAACTGACTCGTGTAAACTGACTCGTGTGAACTGACTCGTGTGAACTGACTCGTGTGAACTGAAACGTGTGAACTGAAACGTGTGAACTGACTCATGTGAACTGAAACGTGTGAACTGAAACGTGTGAACTGACTCGTGTGAACTGACTCGTGTGAACTGAAACGTGTGAACTGAAACGTGTGAACTGACTCGTGTGAACTGACTCGTGTGAACTGTGAGTCAGAGTTACCCTCAGTGACGGCAGTGGTAGAGTCGTCATCCCTGGGAGTTGCTAAAAACAAGAATTATTAGAATTAGAATTATACAATTAGAACTAGTCCTGGTTTAGTCCTGGTTTAGTCCTGGTTTAATCTTGGCTTAGTCCTGGTTTAGTCCTGGTTTAGTCCTAGTTTAGTCTTGGATTAGTCCTGGTTTAGTCCTGGTTTAGTCCTGGTTTAGTCTTGGATTAGTCCTGGTTTAATCCTGGTTTAGTCTTGGATTAGTCCTGGTTTAGTCCTGGTTTAGTCTCAGATTAGTCCTGGTTTAGTCCTCGTACCTTCTGTGGACTCCAGACTGTAGTCAGACTGCTCTGGCTCTTTTTGGTCTCCATCGTTTGTGTCCATTTCTGAAGTGTCTGAGGTTGTGTCATCAGTCGTGTCGTCAGTCGTGTCGCCAGTCGTGTCGTCAGTCGTGTCTTCAGTCGTGTCGTCAGTCGTGTCGTCAGTCGTGTCGCCAGTCGTGTCGTCAGTCGTGTCGTCAGTCGTGTCTTCAGTCGTGTCGTCAGTCGTGTCTTCAGTCGTGTCGTCAGTCGTGTCGTCAGTCGTGTCGTCAGTCGTGTCGTCAGTCGTGTCGTCAGTCGTGTCTTCAGTCGTGTCGTCAGTCGTGTCTTCAGTCGTGTCGTCAGTCGTGTCGTCAGTCGTGTCGTCAGTCGTGTCGTCAGTCGTGTCGTCAGTTGTGTCGTCAGTCGTGTCTTCAGTTGTGTCGTCAGTCGTGTCGTCAGTTGTTTGAACGGTCACTGCCTCCTCTTCCTTCTCTTCTTCCTCCCCCATTTTGTCTTCATCTGTGCTGTCGTCAGACTCTGTCGGTTCTTTGTCGCTGGTTTGCTCTGTGCCGTCCTCCTCAGAGTCTGAAGTGATTTCATCCTCTTCTTCCTCTTCAGGCAGCGGCACCTCATCATCTTCATCTCCATCGTCTTCACTGGACTTTGACTCTGCAGTGATGAGAAAAACAGAAAAAATACAGAAGATCAACAGGGGTCAGAGGTCGGAGGAGGATCAGAGGTCAGAGGAGGATCAGAGGTCAGAGGGGGGTCAGAGGAGGGTCAGAGGTCAGAGGAGGGTCAGAGGTTAGAGGAGGGTCAGAGGGGGGTTCAGGGGATGGTCAGAACATCACATGACGTTGCTTTGCTCTAAACACCTGGGTCAGAGTCATCTTTCTCAGTGGTGCTGTCGATATTGGCATCTGCAGAGAAATGAATGGTTAAAGAGTGAAACCTTCGACTGTTTTCTGTTTGAAATGTGGACGTACCGGCCTCAGGCGCAGACTCAGAAATGTTCTTCTCTTCATCTGAAATACAAAGCAGTCACTAAAACCAGGCTTCTAACAGTGAGCAGACCTTTCAGCTGTTCACAACTGCTCTGGATCTGATCATATTATAATTTTTAGTATAATTATTATTAGACAGAGAGGGGCAGGCTTCTGTGCATCTTCACTTATCTGTCTCTTATAATCATCATTTAATATAGGTTAGCATTAGCATTAGCTTTAGCTTGTACCTTACTGTATTCATTCATTTATTTGCAGCTAATTCCCCACAGAAAGCAAAGGCACAAGTGAAGAGTGTTTAACCTGTTTCTGGGTCCTCCTTGCTTTGAAACTCTTCCGAGTCAGCCTCTGAGTCATCCTCTGCATCATTCTCTGCATCGCCATCTCTGTTTTTCTCCACAGAGTCCTCCACGCTCTCCTCTACATTTTCTTTGACCTGTAAACCCTCCAGAAATACCTTGGCCTCATCTGATTCCTGTTCTTGACTGTTCACCTCTGTGCCCTCAACCTCCTCTGCACTCACAGGGTCTCCAGCCTCCTCCCCCTCTGCATCTCCCTCAAGAATCGCCTCTAGACTCCTCTCCTCCTTTGTACCCTCCTCCTCTGCATCCTCCAAACTCTTCTCCTCCAAACTCTCCTCCTCCAAACTCTTCTCCTCCAAACTCTTCTCCTCCAAACTCTCCTCCTCCAAACTCTTCTCCTCCAAACTCTCCACCTCTACACTCGCCTTCTCTTGACTCTTCTCCTCTTCTCCCACCTCCTCTGCACCCTCCTCTTCACCCTCCTCTTCACCCTCCTCTGCAGCCTCCTCCTCTGCAGCCTCCTCTGCAGCCTCCTCTGCACCCTCCTCCTCTTGGCTTGGGGTGTTTTCAGGAGCAGACGTTGAATTGTCTTGCAGTTCTTCCTTTTCATTGTCATCTCCTCCTGAAAGATTAACACTAGTTTATAAATGTTGCTGTACCTCAAAATAATTTTTACCCATGTGCACGTCTTTTTCTCTTTCCTGCTCACCTTCAGAGTCCAATCTAGAGTCTACTATAGAGTCTGGTCCTTGGTCCAGACTGGACTTCTGATCAGGTTCAGATTCAGAGTCATCTGAAATAGATTGTAGTTTAAAGCCTTTTCAGTCACATATTGGTTTAGTCCTGGTTTTGTCCTCTTACCTTTTTCAGTCTGTGGAGCAGAGTTGGAGTCAGGACTTTCAGTTCCAAGAACTTCTGATCCATCAGAACCTGCAATAAAAAGAGTATTCATCCAGAACTAAACCAGGACTAACCTAGAACTAATCCAGAACCAGGTTTTGACTAATCACAGGATGCGTTCACACTTTTGACTCACACTGCGTCAAAGTGTGAACTAGACTAGGACTAGACCAGGACGAGACCAGGACTAGACTGAAGGGGCTTCTGTGTGCTCATATAAACATGCAGTATCAAAGTGTAAGCGCCTGAATCACATGAAGGGACTCAAACATTGACATTGTAGGACTATCATAAATGAATTTATACCCAGGAACCAACAAAATGTGGCCGAAGCCTTATAGTCAGTAGACTGTCCAGTGACGATCCTCATGTTTGTAGGAATCGACTCAACAAAACGGTTAAAGATGTAATATCAACCTTCACCACCAGAGGGAAGCTTAAATTAAAGAAACTTAAATTTGCTGATCAAAGAATGTAGGAACCTGATGAAAACTAGAGATCAGTTACTGAAAGAATTTCTGAAAACAGGTATAATTATAGAAAGCCAGAGCTTTACTCATGCACAAAATAAAGTAGCTGCAAGTTTAAAGCAAAATATGTTTTCAGAAATGTAATAAAGAATGCAAAAGGCAATGGTAACATTATTTGTCAATATCTAAATAATTTGCTTGGCCGTAAAGGAAACAAAAATAACATTATTATCCATCCATTATTAAAGAGCCGCTCTGCTGAGCTACTCACTTAAACAGTTTTTTCATAACCTCTGTAAAGGAGCTCGCTCAACACTCTGCTGCGCTGAGAATATCAGTTACCCTGATCAGGATATATTCAGGATCACTAATATTTCAGACCATGAAATTTCCAGGCTTAAAAACTCCAAAGAACTTGATGCATTTGGTCTAAATACACATTTTCTGAAAGAATTTAAGAATCATCTTGTACAACTTATCACTATTTCCTCAATATGTCCTTCAAACATCTGATTGAAAAATAGCTGTGGTGACACCAATTTTAAATCAGGTGCTAAACAGACAAGGGTAATCATCATCCAATAAGCATACTTTCTGTTTAATCTGAAATAGCTGAGAAGTGGGCAGTTAAACTCCTTATTCCTCCTTTGGAAAACACCCAACCCTCACTACACCCACTACAGTTTGGCTTTTGGGCTCATCATTCCACAGACGCTGCCCTGTGTGTGCGAACAGAAAACAGAAAGAGCTCGAGAGGAGTCCCTGTGTCTGGGTCTGGGTCTTAGACTGAAGAAAACCTTTGACTCAAACCCCATCAGATTCTGCTCCAGGTGGACTCAGTTTAACATCTACAGCTCTTCAACGGTTTACATCGTCCCACAGGAAACAGTATGTGGTAGTTGATGGTGTAAAATCACAGTGTTTGGATTGTGATTGGTGTCCCACAGGGGTCAATCCTTGGGCCAGTGTTATTCTCCCTTTTTATCAATAATTTTCCAAATGCAAATTCTCACACATGTATGCGGACGATGCACTCATCTACGCTCTCAAGCCAAAAGCTTTCAGCAAACTGCTGAGGACCTCACAGCTGCCAGTGACCTCACAGCTGCTGAGGACTTCACAGCTGCCAGTGACCTCACAGCTGCTGAGGACTTCACAGCTGTCCTATTATCTATGCATAACTGGAGCACAGATTCGTGCCATTTGTTAAACACCAAAAAAAATTTTTTTATGTAGTTCTCCAAATGTCACACTGAATTGAAGACATCAGTTTTTTCTCAATGGAATAGAACTTGATGTGCTCACAGAATTTAAATACCTTAGAGTTATTCTAGATCCCATATTGTACTTCAAAACTCACGTAAAAAAGTGTCCCAGGTCTAATTCAGTAATCGGAATTTTTATCACATCAGGAACAACATAATCATGAATGTTGTAAAAACCTATTTCTACTCCTTGATTATTTCTCACATAGATTATTGTTTAACCAGTGGGTCTCTTGCCCCACAACACTTAAAACCACTGAAAACCTATAAAAGAGTCTAACAATACTGGATACAAAAACATTTCCCACCACCATTGTCATATTCTGAAAAAGCAAAGGCTTTTCTGGATTTTAGCAACATGGTCATCCTTAAAAGAGCTTGTCAAATTTATAAGGTCCTTCACACTATTGCACCACCACCATTAAAGGAGAACATCAAACAGAAATAATTCAGAAATTATCATATGAGCCCCGACCAGACGTGACTTTGTTGTACTCACGGACGGACCACCTTTGGTCACAATCTATTATCTGTCCAAGGCGGGAATCTGTGGACTAGTCTTCCTCTAACACTGTGTTCTACGTACAGCTCTAACACTGACAGTGTTCTACGTACAGCTCTAACACTGAGAGTGTTCTACGTACAGCTCTAACACTGAGAGTGTTCTACGTACAGCTTAACACTGAGAGTGTTCTATGTACAGCTCTAACACTGAGAGTGTTCTACGTACAGCTCTAACACTGACAGTGTTCTACGTACAGCTCTAACACTGACAGTGTTCTACGTACAGCTCTAACACTGAGAGTGTTCTACGTACAGCTCTAACACTGAGAGTGTTCTACGTACAGCTCTAACACTGAGAGTGTTCTACGTACAGCTCTAACACAGAGTGTTCTACGTACAGCTTAACACTGAGAGTGTTCTACGCACAGCTCTAACACTGACAGTGTTCTACGTACAGCTCTAACACTGACAGTGTTCTACGTACAGCTCTAACACTGAGAGTGTTCTACGTACAGCTTAACACTGAGAGTGTTCTATGTACAGCTCTAACACTGAGTGTTCTACGTACAGCTCTAACACTGAGAGTGTTCTACGTACAGCTTAACACTGAGAGTGTTCTATGTACAGCTCTAACACTGAGAGTGTTCTACGTACAGCTCTAACACAGAGTGTTCTACGTACAGCTTAACACTGAGAGTGTTCTACGTACAGCTCTAACACTGACAGTGTTCTATGTACAGCTCTAACACTGAGAGTGTTCTACGTACATCTTAACACTGAGAGTGTTCTATGTACAGCTCTAACACAGAGTGTTCTACATACAGTTTAACACAGAGTGTTCTATGTACAGCTCTAACACTGAGAGTGTTCAACATACAGTTTAACACAGAGTGTTCTACGTACAGCTCTAACACTGAGAGTGTTCTACGTACAGCTCTAACACTGAGAGTGTTCTACGTACAGCTTAACACTGAGAGTGTTCTATGTACAGCTCTAACACTGAGAGTGTTCTACGTACAGCTCTAACACTGACAGTGTTCTACGTACAGCTCTAACACTGAGAGTGTTCTACGTACAGCTCTAACACTGACAGTGTTCTACGTACAGCTCTAACACTGAGAGTGTTCTACGTACAGCTTAACACTGAGAGTGTTCTATGTACAGCTCTAACACTGAGAGTGTTCTACGTACAGCTCTAACACAGAGTGTTCTACGTACAGCTTAACACTGAGAGTGTTCTACGCACAGCTCTAACACTGACAGTGTTCTACGTACAGCTCGAACACTGACAGTGTTCTACGTACAGCTCTAACACTGAGAGTGTTCTACGTACAGCTTAACACTGAGAGTGTTCTATGTACAGCTCTAACACTGAGTGTTCTACGTACAGCTCTAACACTGAGAGTGTTCTACGTACAGCTTAACACTGAGAGTGTTCTATGTACAGCTCTAACACTGAGAGTGTTCTACGTACAGCTCTAACACAGAGTGTTCTACGTACAGCTTAACACTGAGAGTGTTCTACGTACAGCTCTAACACTGACAGTGTTCTATGTACAGCTCTAACACTGAGAGTGTTCTACGTACATCTTAACACTGAGAGTGTTCTATGTACAGCTCTAACACAGAGTGTTCTACATACAGTTTAACACAGAGTGTTCTATGTACAGCTCTAACACTGAGAGTGTTCTACATACAGTTTAACACAGAGTGTTCTATGTACAGCTCTAACACAGAGTGTTCTACGTACAATTCTAACACTGAGAGTGTTCTACATACAGTTTAACACAGAGTGTTCTACATACAGTTTAACACAGAGTGTTCTACGTACAGCTTAACACTGAGAGTGTTCTACGTACAGTTCTAACACTGAGAGTGTTCTACGTACAGCTCTAACACTGAGTGTTCTATGTACAGCTCTAACACAGTGTTCTACGTACAGCTTAACACAGAGTGTTCTACGTACAGCTCTAACACTGAGAGTGTTCTATGTACAGATTAACACTGACAGTGTTCTACGTACAGCTCTAACACAGAGTGTTCTATGTACAGCTCTAACACTGAGAGTGTTCTACGTACAGTTTAACACAGAGTGTTCTACGTACAGTTTAACACAGAGTGTTCTACATACAGTTTAACACAGAGTGTTCTACGTACAGCTTAACACTGAGAGTGTTCTACGTACAGTTCTAACACTGAGAGTGTTCTACGTACAGCTCTAACACTGAGAGTGTTCTATGTACAGCTCTAACACAGTGTTCTACGTACAGCTTAACACAGAGTGTTCTACGTACAGCTCTAACACTGAGAGTGTTCTACGTACAGTTCTAACACTGAGAGTGTTCTACGTACAGCTCTAACACAGAGTGTTCTACGTACAGCTCTAACACTGAGAGTGTTCTACGTACAGCTCTAACACTGACAGTGTTCTACGTACAGCTTAACACAGAGTGTTCTACGTACAGCTCTAACACAGTGTTCTATGTACAGCTCTAACACAGAGTGTTCTACGTACAGTTTAACACTGAGAGTGTTCTACGTACAGCTTAACTCAGAGTGTTCTACGTACAGCTTAACACTGAGAGTGTTCTACGTACAGCTTAACACTGATAGTGTTCTACATACAGCTCTAACACAGAGTGTTCTACGTACAGCTCTAACACAGAGTGTTCTACGTACAGTTTAACACTGAGAGTGTTCTACGTACAGCTTAACATTGAGAGTGTTCTACGTACAGCTCTAACACAGAGTGTTCTACGTACAGCTTAACACTGAGAGTGTTCTACGTACAGCTCTAACACTGAGAGTGTTCTACGTACAGCTTAACACTGACAGTGTTTTCTATGTACATCTTAACACTGACAGTGTTCTACGTACATCTTAACACTGACAGTGTTCTACCTACATCTTAACACTGACAGTGTTTTCTATGTACAGCTTAACACTGAGAGTGTTCTGCGTACAGCTTAACACTGAGAGTGTTCTACGTACAGCTTAACACTGAGAGTGTTCTACGTACAGCTCTAACACAGAGTGTTCTACGTACAGCTTAACACTGACAGTGTTTTCTATGTACAGCTTAACACTGAGAGTGTTCTACGTACATCTTAACACTGACAGTGTTCTATGTACAGCTCAAACACTGAGAGTGTTCTACGTACATCTTAACACTGACAGTGTTCTATGTACAGCTCAAACACTGAGAGTGTTCTACGTACATCTTAACACTGACAGTGTTCTACGTACATCTTAACACTGACAGTGTTTTCTATGTACAGCTTAACACAGAGTGTTCTACGTACAGCTTAACACAGAGTGTTCTACGTACAGCTTAACACTGACAGTGTTCTACATACATCTTAACACTAACAGTGTTCTACGTACAGCTTAACACTGACAGTGTTCTACGCACAGCTCTAACACTGAGAGTGTTCTGTGTACAGCTCTAACACTGAGTGTTCTACGTACAGCTTAACACTGAGAGTGTGCTACGCACAGCTCTAACACTGACAGTGTTCTACGTACAGCTCTAACACTGAGAGTGTTCTACATACATCTTAACACTGAGAGTGTTCTACGCACAGCTCTAACACTGACAGTGTTCTGTGTACAGCTCTAACACTGAGTGTTCTACGTACAGCTTAACACTGAGAGTGTTCTACGCACAGCTCTAACACTGACAGTGTTCTACGTACAGCTCTAACACTGAGAGTGTTCTACATACATCTTAACACTGAGAGTGTTCTATGTACAGCTTAACACTGACAGTGTTCTATGTACAGCTCTAACACTGACAGTGTTCTACGTACAGCTTAACACTGACAGTGTTCTACGCACAGCTCTAACACTGACAGTGTTCTACGCACAGCTCAAACACTGAGTGTTCTACGTACAGCTTAACACTGAGAGTGTTCTACGTACAGCTTAACACTGAGAGTGTTCTACGTACAGATTAACACTGACAGTGTTCTATGTACAGCTCTAACACAGAGTGTTCTACATACAGCTTAACACAGAGTGTTCTACGTACAGCTTAACACTGACAGTGTTCTATGTACAGCTCTAACACTGACAGTGTTCTACGTACAGCTCTAACACTGACAGTGTTCTACGTACAGCTCTAACACTGACAGTGTTCTACGTACAGCTCTAACACTGACAGTGTTCTACGCACAGCTCAAACACTGAGTGTTCTACGTACAGTTTAACACTGAGAGTGTTCTACGTACAGATTAACACTGACAGTGTTCTGCGTACAGCCCTAACACTGAGAGTGTTCTACGTACAGCTCTAACACTGAGAGTGTTCTACGTACAGCTCTAACACTGAGAGTGTTCTATGTACAGCTCTAACACTGAGAGTGTTCTACGTACAGCTTAACACAGAGTGTTCTACGTACAGATTAACACTGACAGTGTTCTATGTACAGCTCTAACACAGAGTGTTCTACATACAGCTTAACACTGACAGTGTTCTATGTACAGCTCTAACACTGACAGTGTTCTACGTACAGCTTAACACTGACAGTGTTCTACGCACAGCTCTAACACTGACAGTGTTCTACGCACAGCTCAAACACTGAGTGTTCTACGTACAGTTTAACACTGAGAGTGTTCTACGTACAGATTAACACTGACAGTGTTCTGCGTACAGCCCTAACACTGAGAGTGTTCTACGTACAGCTCTAACACTGAGAGTGTTCTACGTACAGCTCTAACACTGAGAGTGTTCTATGTACAGCTCTAACACTGAGAGTGTTCTACGTACAGTTTAACACTGAGAGTGTTCTATGTACAGCTCTAACACAGAGTGTTCTATGTACAGCTCTAACACTGAGTGTTCTACGTACAGCTTAACACTGAGAGTGTTCTATGTACAGCTCTAACGCAGAGTGTTCTACATACATCTTAACACTGAGAGTGTTTTACGTACAGATTAACACTGACAGTGTTCTACGTACAGCTTAACACTGAGAGTGTTTTACGTACAGCTCTCACACAGAGTGTTCTACATACATCTTAACACAGAGTGTTCTACGTACAGCTCTAACACTGAGAGTGTTCTACATACAGCTCTAACACTGACAGTGTTCTACGCACAGCTCTAACACTGACAGTGTTCTACGCACAGCTCTAACACTGACAGTGTTCTACGTACAGCTCTAACACTGAGAGTGTTCTATGTACAGCTCTAACACAGAGTGTTCTACGTACAGCTCTAACACTGACAGTGTTCTACGCACAGCTCTAACACTGACAGTGTTCTACACACAGCTCTAACACTGACAGTGTTCTACGCACAGCTCTAACACTGACAGTGTTCTATGTACAGCTTAACACTGAGAGTGTTCTATGTACAGCTCTAACACTGAGAGTGTTCTACGTACAGCTCTAACACAGAGTGTTCTACGTACAGTTTAACACAGAGTGTTCTACGTACAGCTCTAACACTGACAGTGTTCTACGCACAGCTCTAACACTGACAGTGTTCTACGTACAGCTCTAACACTGAGAGTGTTCTATGTACAGCTCTAACACAGAGTGTTCTACGCACAGCTCTAACACTGACAGTGTTCTATGTACAGCTTAACACTGACAGTGTTCTATGTACAGCTTAACACAGAGTGTTCTATGTACAGCTCTAACACTGAGAGTGTTCTACGTACAGCTCTAACACAGAGTGTTCTACGTACAGGTCTAACACAGAGTGTTCTACATACAGCTTAACACTGAGAGTGTTCTACGTACAGCTCTAACACAGAGTGTTCTACGTACAGCTTAACACTGACAGTGTTTTCTATGTGCAGCTTAACACTGACAGTGTTCTACATACAGCTTAACAGTGTTCTACGTACATCTTAACACTGACAGTGTTCTACGTACAGCTTAACACTGAGAGTGTTCTATGTACAGCTCTAACACAGAGTGTTCTACGTACAGCTTAACACAGAGTGTTCTACATACATCTTAACACAGAGTGTTCTACGTACAGCTTAACACTGACAGTGTTCTATGTACAGCTTAACACTGACAGTGTTCTACGTACAGCTTAACACAGAGTGTTCTACGTACATCTTAACACTGAGAGTGTTCTATGTACAGCTCTAACACAGAGTGTTCTACATACAGCTCTAACACAGAGTGTTCTACATACAGCTTAACACTGACAGTGTTCTACATACAGCTTAACACAGAGTGTTCTACGTACAGCTTAACACTGACAGTGTTCTACGTACAGCTTAACACTGACAGTGTTCTATGTACAGCTCTAACACTGACAGTGTTCTATGTACAGCTCTAACACAGAGTGTTCTACATACAGCTTAACACTGAGAGAGTTCTACGTACATCTTAACACTGAGAGTGTTCTACGTACAGCTTAACACTGACAGTGTTCTACATACAGCTTAACACAGAGTGTTCTACGTACAGCTTAACACTGAGAGTGTTCTACGTACAGCTTAACACTGACAGTGTTCTATGTACAGCTCTAACACAGAGTGTTCTACGTACAGCTTAACACTGAGAGTGTTCTACGTACAGCTTAACACAGAGTGTTCTATGTACAGCTCTAACACAGAGTGTTCTACATACAGCTTAACACTGACAGTGTTCTACGTACAGCTTAACACTGACAGTGTTTTCTATGTACATCTTAACACTGACAGTGTTCTATGTACAGCTCTAACACTGAGAGTGTTCTACGTAAAGCTTAACACTGAGTGTTCTACGTAAAGCTTAACACTGAGAGTGTTCTACGTACAGCTTAACACTGACAGTGTTCTACGTACAGCTTAACACTGACAGTGTTCTACGTACAGCTCTAACACTGACAGTGTTCTACGTACAGCTCTAACACAGAGTGTTCTACGTACAGCTTAACACTGACAGTGTTCTACGTACAACTTAACACTGACAGTGTTCTACGTACAGCTTAACACTGACAGTGTTCTACGTACAGCTCTAACACTGACAGTGTTCTACGTAGAGCTCTAACACTGAGTGTTCTATGTACAGCTCTAACACAGTGTTCTACGTACAGCTTAACACAGAGTGTTCTACGTACAGTTTAACACAGAGTGTTCTACGTACAGCTTAACACTGAGAGTGTTCTACATACAGTTTAACACAGAGTGTTCTACGTACAGCTTAACACTGAGAGTGTTCTACGTACAGCTCTAACACTGAGAGTGTTCTATGTACAGCTCTAACACAGTGTTCTACGTACAGCTTAACACAGAGTGTTCTACGTACAGCTCTAACACTGAGAGTGTTCTACGTACAGTTCTAACACTGAGAGTGTTCTACGTACAGCTCTAACACAGAGTGTTCTACGTACAGCTCTAACACTGAGAGTGTTCTACGTACAGCTCTAACACTGACAGTGTTCTACGTACAGCTTAACACAGAGTGTTCTACGTACAGCTCTAACACAGTGTTCTATGTACAGCTCTAACACAGAGTGTTCTACGTACAGTTTAACACTGAGAGTGTTCTACGTACAGCTTAACTCAGAGTGTTCTACGTACAGCTTAACACTGAGAGTGTTCTACGTACAGCTTAACACTGATAGTGTTCTACATACAGCTCTAACACAGAGTGTTCTACGTACAGCTCTAACACAGAGTGTTCTACGTACAGTTTAACACTGAGAGTGTTCTACGTACAGCTTAACATTGAGAGTGTTCTACGTACAGCTCTAACACAGAGTGTTCTACGTACAGCTTAACACTGAGAGTGTTCTACGTACAGCTCTAAAACTGAGAGTGTTCTACGTACAGCTTAACACTGACAGTGTTTTCTATGTACATCTTAACACTGAGAGTGTTCTACGTACAGTACATCTTAACACTGACAGTGTTCTACGTACATCTTAACACTGACAGTGTTCTACCTACATCTTAACACTGACAGTGTTTTCTATGTACAGCTTAACACTGAGAGTGTTCTGCGTACAGCTTAACACTGAGAGTGTTCTACGTACAGCTTAACACTGAGAGTGTTCTACGTACAGCTCTAACACAGAGTGTTCTACGTACAGCTTAACACTGACAGTGTTTTCTATGTACAGCTTAACACTGAGAGTGTTCTACGTACATCTTAACACTGACAGTGTTCTATGTACAGCTCAAACACTGAGAGTGTTCTACGTACATCTTAACACTGACAGTGTTCTATGTACAGCTCAAACACTGAGAGTGTTCTACGTACATCTTAACACTGACAGTGTTCTACGTACATCTTAACACTGACAGTGTTTTCTATGTACAGCTTAACACAGAGTGTTCTACGTACAGCTTAACACAGAGTGTTCTACGTACAGCTTAACACTGACAGTGTTCTACATACATCTTAACACTAACAGTGTTCTACGTACAGCTTAACACTGACAGTGTTCTACGCACAGCTCTAACACTGAGAGTGTTCTGTGTACAGCTCTAACACTGAGTGTTCTACGTACAGCTTAACACTGAGAGTGTGCTACGCACAGCTCTAACACTGACAGTGTTCTACGTACAGCTCTAACACTGAGAGTGTTCTACATACATCTTAACACTGAGAGTGTTCTACGCACAGCTCTAACACTGACAGTGTTCTGTGTACAGCTCTAACACTGAGTGTTCTACGTACAGCTTAACACTGAGAGTGTTCTACGCACAGCTCTAACACTGACAGTGTTCTACGTACAGCTCTAACACTGAGAGTGTTCTACATACATCTTAACACTGAGAGTGTTCTATGTACAGCTTAACACTGACAGTGTTCTATGTACAGCTCTAACACTGACAGTGTTCTACGTACAGCTTAACACTGACAGTGTTCTACGCACAGCTCTAACACTGACAGTGTTCTACGCACAGCTCAAACACTGAGTGTTCTACGTACAGCTTAACACTGAGAGTGTTCTACGTACAGCTTAACACTGAGAGTGTTCTACGTACAGATTAACACTGACAGTGTTCTATGTACAGCTCTAACACAGAGTGTTCTACATACAGCTTAACACAGAGTGTTCTACGTACAGCTTAACACTGACAGTGTTCTATGTACAGCTCTAACACTGACAGTGTTCTACGTACAGCTCTAACACTGACAGTGTTCTACGTACAGCTCTAACACTGACAGTGTTCTACGTACAGCTCTAACACTGACAGTGTTCTACGCACAGCTCAAACACTGAGTGTTCTACGTACAGTTTAACACTGAGAGTGTTCTACGTACAGATTAACACTGACAGTGTTCTGCGTACAGCCCTAACACTGAGAGTGTTCTACGTACAGCTCTAACACTGAGAGTGTTCTACGTACAGCTCTAACACTGAGAGTGTTCTATGTACAGCTCTAACACTGAGAGTGTTCTACGTACAGTTTAACACTGAGAGTGTTCTACGTACATCTTAACACAGAGTGTTCTATGTACAGCTCTAACACTGAGTGTTCTACGTACAGCTTAACACTGACAGTGTTCTATGTACAGCTCTAACACTGACAGTGTTCTACGTACAGCTTAACACTGACAGTGTTCTACGCACAGCTCTAACACTGACAGTGTTCTACGCACAGCTCAAACACTGAGTGTTCTACGTACAGTTTAACACTGAGAGTGTTCTACGTACAGATTAACACTGACAGTGTTCTGCGTACAGCCCTAACACTGAGAGTGTTCTACGTACAGCTCTAACACTGAGAGTGTTCTACGTACAGCTCTAACACTGAGAGTGTTCTATGTACAGCTCTAACACTGAGAGTGTTCTACGTACAGTTTAACACTGAGAGTGTTCTATGTACAGCTCTAACACAGAGTGTTCTATGTACAGCTCTAACACTGAGTGTTCTACGTACAGCTTAACACTGAGAGTGTTCTATGTACAGCTCTAACGCAGAGTGTTCTACATACATCTTAACACTGAGAGTGTTTTACGTACAGATTAACACTGACAGTGTTCTACGCAGCTTAACACTGAGAGTGTTTTACGTACAGCTCTCACACAGAGTGTTCTACATACATCTTAACACAGAGTGTTCTACGTACAGCTCTAACACTGAGAGTGTTCTACATACAGCTCTAACACTGACAGTGTTCTACGCACAGCTCTAACACTGACAGTGTTCTACGCACAGCTCTAACACTGACAGTGTTCTACGTACAGCTCTAACACTGAGAGTGTTCTATGTACAGCTCTAACACAGAGTGTTCTACGTACAGCTCTAACACTGACAGTGTTCTACGCACAGCTCTAACACTGACAGTGTTCTACACACAGCTCTAACACTGACAGTGTTCTACGCACAGCTCTAACACTGACAGTGTTCTATGTACAGCTTAACACTGAGAGTGTTCTATGTACAGCTCTAACACTGAGAGTGTTCTACGTACAGCTCTAACACAGCTTGTTTTTCTACCTGTTTAACACAGAGTGTTCTACGTACAGCTCTAACACTGACAGTGTTCTACGCACAGCTCTAACACTGACAGTGTTCTACGTACAGCTCTAACACTGAGAGTGTTCTATGTACAGCTCTAACACAGAGTGTTCTACGCACAGCTCTAACACTGACAGTGTTCTATGTACAGCTTAACACTGACAGTGTTCTATGTACAGCTTAACACAGAGTGTTCTATGTACAGCTCTAACACTGAGAGTGTTCTACGTACAGCTCTAACACAGAGTGTTCTACGTACAGGTCTAACACAGAGTGTTCTACATACAGCTTAACACTGAGAGTGTTCTACGTACAGCTCTAACACAGAGTGTTCTACGTACAGCTTAACACTGACAGTGTTTTCTATGTGCAGCTTAACACTGACAGTGTTCTACATACAGCTTAACAGTGTTCTACGTACATCTTAACACTGACAGTGTTCTACGTACAGCTTAACACTGAGAGTGTTCTATGTACAGCTCTAACACAGAGTGTTCTACGTACAGCTTAACACAGAGTGTTCTACATACATCTTAACACAGAGTGTTCTACGTACAGCTTAACACTGACAGTGTTCTATGTACAGCTTAACACTGACAGTGTTCTACGTACAGCTTAACACTGAGAGTGTTCTATGTACAGCTCTAACACAGAGTGTTCTACATACAGCTCTAACACAGAGTGTTCTACATACAGCTTAACACTGACAGTGTTCTACATACAGCTTAACACAGAGTGTTCTATGTACAGCTCTAACACTGAGAGTGTTCTATGTACAGCTCTAACACTGAGAGTGTTCTATGTACAGCTCTAACACAGAGTGTTCTACATACAGCTTAACACTGAGAGAGTTCTACGTACATCTTAACACTGAGAGTGTTCTACGTACAGCTTAACACTGACAGTGTTCTACATACAGCTTAACACAGAGTGTTCTACGTACAGCTTAACACTGAGAGTGTTCTATGTACAGATTAACACTGACAGTGTTCTATGTACAGCTCTAACACAGAGTGTTCTACGTACAGTTTAACACAGAGTGTTCTACGTACAGTTTAACACAGAGTGTTCTATGTACAGCTCTAACACAGAGTGTTCTACATACAGCTCTAACACTGACAGTGTTCTACGTACAGCTTAACACTGACAGTGTTTTCTATGTACATCTTAACACTGACAGTGTTCTATGTACAGCTCTAACACTGAGAGTGTTCTACGTAAAGCTTAACACTGAGAGTGTTCTACGTAAAGCTTAACACTGAGAGTGTTCTACGTACAGCTTAACACTGAGAGTGTTCTACATACAGCTCTAACACTGACAGTGTTCTACGTAGAGCTCTAACACTGAGAGTGTTCTATGTACAGCTCTAACACAGAGTGTTCTACGTACAGCTTAACACTGACAGTGTTCTACGTACAACTTAACACTGACAGTGTTCTACGTACAGCTTAACACTGACAGTGTTCTACGTACAGCTCTAACACTGACAGTGTTCTACGTAGAGCTCTAACACTGAGAGTGTTCTACGTACAGCTCTAACACAGTGTTCTACGTACAACTTAACACTGACAGTGTTCTACGTACAGCTTAACACTGACAGTGTTCTACGTACAGCTCTAACACTGAGAGTGTTCTATGTACAGCTCTAACACAGAGTGTTCTACGCACAGCTCTAACACTGAGAGTGTTCTACGTACAGCTTAACACTGACAGTGTTCTATGTACAGCTTAACACAGAGTGTTCTACATACAGCTCTAACACTGAGAGTGTTCTATGTACAGCTTAACACTGAGAGTGTTCTACGTACAGCTCTAACACTGAGTGTTCTACGTACAGCTTAACACTGAGTGTTCTACGTACAGCTCTAACACTGAGAGTGTTCTACGTACAGCTTAACACTGACAGTGTTCTATGTACAGCTTAACACAGAGTGTTCTACATACAGCTCTAACACTGAGAGTGTTCTATGTACAGCTCTAACACAGAGTGTTCTACGTACAGCTCTAACACTGAGTGTTCTACATACAGCTTAACACTGAGAGTGTTCTATGTACAGCTCTAACACTGAGAGTGTTCTACGTACAGCTCTAACACTGAGAGTGTTCTACGTACAGCTCTAACACTGAGAGTGTTCTACGTACAACTCTAACACAGAGTGTTCTACATACAGCTTAACACTGAGAGTGTTCTACGTACAGCTTAACACTGAGTGTTCTACATACAGCTTAACACTGAGAGTGTTCTACGTACAGCTCTAACACTGAGAGTGTTCTACGTACAGCTCTAACACTGAGAGTGTTCTACATACAGCTTAACACTGAGAGTGTTCTATGTACAGCTCTAACACTGAGAGTGTTCTATGTACAGCTCTAACACTGAGAGTGTTCTACGTACAGCTCTAACACTGAGTGTTCTACGTACAGCTCTAACACAGAGTGTTCTACGTACAGCTCTAACACTGAGAGTGTTCTATGTACAGCTCTAACACTGAGAGTGTTCTACGTACAGCTCTAACACAGTGTTCTACGTACAGCTCTAACACTGAGAGTGTTCTACGTACAGCTTAACACTGAGAGTGTTCTATGTACAGCTCTAACACTGAGAGTGTTCTACGTACAGCTCTAACACAGAGTGTTCTACGTACAGCTCTAACACTGAGAGTGTTCTACGTACAGCTTAACACTGAGAGTGTTCTATGTACAGCTCTAACACTGAGAGTGTTCTACGTACAGCTCTAACACTGAGAGTGTTCTACGTACAGCTCTAACACTGAGAGTGTTCTACGTACAGCTCTAACACTGAGAGTGTTCTATGTACAGCTCTAACACTGAGAGTGTTCTACGTACAGCTCTAACACAGAGTGTTCTACGTACAGCTCTAACACTGAGAGTGTTCTACGTACAGCTCTAACACAGAATGTTCTACGTACAGCTCTAACACTGAGAGTGTTCTACGTACAGCTCTAACACTGAGAGTGTTCTACGTACAGCTCTAACACTGAGTGTTCTACATACAGCTTAACACTGAGAGTGTTCTATGTACAGCTCTAACACTGAGAGTGTTCTACGTACAGCTCTAACACTGAGAGTGTTCTACGTACAGCTCTAACACTGAGTGTTCTACATACAGCTTAACACTGAGAGTGTTCTACGTACAGCTCTAACACAGAGTGTTCTACGTACAGCTCTAACACTGAGAGTGTTCTACGTACAGCTCTAACACTGAGAGTGTTCTACATACAGCTTAACACTGAGAGTGTTCTACGTACAGCTCTAACACTGAGTGTTCTACATACAGCTTAACACTGAGAGTGTTCTATGTACAGCTCTAACACTGAGAGTGTTTTATGTACAGCTCTAACACTGAGAGTGTTCTACGTACAGCTCTAACACTGAGTGTTCTACGTACAGCTCTAACACAGAGTGTTCTACGTACAGCTCTAACACTGAGAGTGTTCTACGTACAGCTTAACACTGAGAGTGTTCTACATACAGCTTAACAGTGTTCTACGTACATCTTAACACTGACAGTGTTCTACGTACAGCTTAACACTGAGAGTGTTCTATGTACAGCTCTAACACAGAGTGTTCTACGTACAGCTTAACACAGAGTGTTCTACATACATCTTAACACAGAGTGTTCTACGTACAGCTTAACACTGACAGTGTTCTATGTACAGCTTAACACTGACAGTGTTCTACGTACAGCTTAACACAGAGTGTTCTACGTACATCTTAACACTGAGAGTGTTCTATGTACAGCTCTAACACAGAGTGTTCTACATACAGCTCTAACACAGAGTGTTCTACATACAGCTTAACACTGACAGTGTTCTACATACAGCTTAACACAGAGTGTTCTACGTACAGCTTAACACTGACAGTGTTCTATGTACAGCTCTAACACTGACAGTGTTCTATGTACAGCTCTAACACAGAGTGTTCTACATACAGCTTAACACTGAGAGAGTTCTACGTACATCTTAACACTGAGAGTGTTCTACGTACAGCTTAACACTGACAGTGTTCTACATACAGCTTAACACAGAGTGTTCTACGTACAGCTTAACACTGAGAGTGTTCTACGTACAGCTTAACACTGACAGTGTTCTATGTACAGCTCTAACACAGAGTGTTCTACGTACAGCTTAACACTGAGAGTGTTCTACGTACAGCTTAACACTGAGAGTGTTCTATGTACAGCTCTAACACAGAGTGTTCTACATACAGCTTAACACTGACAGTGTTCTACGTACAGCTTAACACTGACAGTGTTTTCTATGTACATCTTAACACTGACAGTGTTCTATGTACAGCTCTAACACTGAGAGTGTTCTACGTAAAGCTTAACACTGAGTGTTCTACGTAAAGCTTAACACTGAGAGTGTTCTACGTACAGCTTAACACTGACAGTGTTCTACGTACAGCTTAACACTGACAGTGTTCTACGTACAGCTCTAACACTGACAGTGTTCTACGTACAGCTTAACACTGACAGTGTTCTACGTACAACTTAACACTGAGAGTGTTCTACGTACAGCTCTAACACAGAGTGTTCTACGTACAGCTTAACACTGACAGTGTTCTACGTACAACTTAACACTGACAGTGTTCTACGTACAGCTTAACACTGACAGTGTTCTACGTACAGCTCTAACACTGACAGTGTTCTACGTAGAGCTCTAACACTGAGAGTGTTCTACGTACAGCTCTAACACAGTGTTCTACGTACAACTTAACACTGACAGTGTTCTACGTACAGCTTAACACTGACAGTGTTCTACGTACAGCTCTAACACTGAGAGTGTTCTATGTACAGCTCTAACACAGAGTGTTCTACGCACAGCTCTAACACTGAGAGTGTTCTACGTACAGCTTAACACTGACAGTGTTCTATGTACAGCTTAACACAGAGTGTTCTACATACAGCTCTAACACTGAGAGTGTTCTATGTACAGCTTAACACTGAGAGTGTTCTACGTACAGCTCTAACACTGAGTGTTCTACGTACAGCTTAACACTGAGTGTTCTACGTACAGCTCTAACACTGAGAGTGTTCTACGTACAGCTTAACACTGACAGTGTTCTATGTACAGCTTAACACAGAGTGTTCTACATACAGCTCTAACACTGAGAGTGTTCTATGTACAGCTCTAACACAGAGTGTTCTACGTACAGCTCTAACACTGAGTGTTCTACATACAGCTTAACACTGAGAGTGTTCTATGTACAGCTCTAACACTGAGAGTGTTCTACGTACAGCTCTAACACTGAGAGTGTTCTACGTACAGCTCTAACACTGAGAGTGTTCTACGTACAGCTCTAACACTGAGTGTTCTACGTACAACTCTAACACAGAGTGTTCTACATACAGCTTAACACTGAGAGTGTTCTACGTACAGCTTAACACTGAGTGTTCTACATACAGCTTAACACTGAGAGTGTTCTACGTACAGCTCTAACACTGAGAGTGTTCTATGTACAGCTCTAACACTGAGAGTGTTCTACATACAGCTTAACACTGAGAGTGTTCTATGTACAGCTCTAACACTGAGAGTGTTCTATGTACAGCTCTAACACTGAGAGTGTTCTACGTACAGCTCTAACACTGAGTGTTCTACGTACAGCTCTAACACAGAGTGTTCTACGTACAGCTCTAACACTGAGAGTGTTCTATGTACAGCTCTAACACTGAGAGTGTTCTACGTACAGCTCTAACACAGTGTTCTACGACAGCTCTAACACTGAGAGTGTTCTACATACAGCTCTAACACTGACAGTGTTCTACGTAGAGCTCTAACACTGAGAGTGTTCTACGTACAGCTCTAACACAGAGTGTTCTACGTACAGCTCTAACACTGAGAGTGTTCTACGTACAGCTTAACACTGAGAGTGTTCTATGTACAGCTCTAACACTGAGAGTGTTCTACGTACAGCTCTAACACTGAGAGTGTTCTACGTACAGCTCTAACACTGAGAGTGTTCTACGTACAGCTCTAACACTGAGAGTGTTCTACGTACAGCTCTAACACTGAGAGTGTTCTATGTACAGCTCTAACACTGAGAGTGTTCTACGTACAGCTCTAACACAGAGTGTTCTACGTACAGCTCTAACACTGAGAGTGTTCTACATACAGCTTAACACTGAGAGTGTTCTATGTACAGCTCTAACACTGAGAGTGTTCTACGTACAGCTCTAACACTGAGAGTTCTACGTACAGCTCTAACACTGAGAGTGTTCTACGTACAGCTCTAACACTGAGAGTGTTCTACGTACAGCTCTAACACTGAGAGTGTTCTACGTACAGCTCTAACACAGAATGTTCTACGTACAGCTCTAACACTGAGAGTGTTCTACGTACAGCTCTAACACTGAGAGTGTTCTACGTACAGCTCTAACACTGAGAGTGTTCTACGTACAGCTCTAACACTGAGTGTTCTACATACAGCTTAACACTGAGAGTGTTCTATGTACAGCTCTAACACTGAGAGTGTTCTACGTACAGCTCTAACACAGAGTGTTCTACGTACAGCTCTAACACTGAGAGTGTTCTACGTACAGCTCTAACCCTGAGAGTGTTCTACATACAGCTTAACACTGAGAGTGTTCTACGTACAGCTCTAACACTGAGTGTTCTACATACAGCTTAACACTGAGAGTGTTCTACGTACAGCTCTAACACAGAGTGTTCTACGTACAGCTCTAACACTGAGAGTGTTCTACGTACAGCTCTAACACTGAGAGTGTTCTACATACAGCTTAACACTGAGAGTGTTCTACGTACAGCTCTAACACTGAGTGTTCTACATACAGCTTAACACTGAGAGTGTTCTATGTACAGCTCTAACACTGAGAGTGTTTTATGTACAGCTCTAACACTGAGAGTGTTCTACGTACAGCTCTAACACTGAGTGTTCTACGTACAGCTCTAACACTGAGAGTGTTCTACGTACAGCTTAACACTGAGAGTGTTCTATGTACAGCTCTAACACAGAGTGTTCTACCTACAGCTCTAACACAGAGTGTTCTACGTACAGCTTAACACTGAGAGTGTTCTATGTACAGCTCTAACACAGAGTGTTCTACGTACAGCTCTAACACTGAGAGTGTTCTACGTACAGCTCTAACACTGAGAGTGTTCTACGTACAGCTTAACACTGAGAGTGTTCTATGTACAGCTCTAACACAGAGTGTTCTACGTACAGCTCTAACACAGAGTGTTCTACGTACAGCTTAACACTGAGAGTGTTCTATGTACAGCTCTAACACAGAGTGTTCTACGTACAGCTCTAACACTGAGAGTGTTCTACGTACAGCTTAACGCTGAGAGTGTTCTATGTACAGCTCTAACACAGAGTGTTCTACGTACAGCTCTAACACTGAGAGTGTTCTACGTACAGCTCTAACACTGAGAGTGTTCTACGTACAGTTCTAACACTGAGAGTGTTCTACGTACAGCTCTAACACTGAATGTTCTACGTACAGCTTAACACTGAGAGTGTTCTACGTACAGCTTAACACTGAGAGTGTTCTACGTACAGCTCTAACTCTGAGAGTGTTCTACGTACAGCTCTAACACTGAGAGTGTTCTACGTACAGCTCTAACACTGAGTGTTCTACGTACAGCTCTAACACTGAGAGTGTTCTACGTACAGCTTAACACTGAGAGTGTTTTACGTACAGCTTAACACAGAGTGTTCTACGTACAGCTTAACACTGAGAGTGTTCTATGTACAGCTCTAACACAGAGTGTTCTACGTACAGCTCTAACACTGAGAGTGTTCTACGTACAGCTTAACACTGAGAGTGTTCTACGTACAGCTTAACACTGAGAGTGTTCTATGTACAGCTCTAACACAGAGTGTTCTACGTACAGCTCTAACACTGAGAGTGTTCTACGTACAGCTCTAACACTGAGAGTGTTCTACGTACAGCTTAACACTGAGAGTGTTCTATGTACAGCTCTAACACAGAGTGTTCTACGTACAGCTCTAACACTGAGTGTTCTACGTACAGCTCTAACACTGAGAGTGTTCTACGTACAGCTTAACACTGAGAGTGTTCTACGTACAGCTTAACACAGAGTGTTCTACGTACAGCTTAACACTGAGAGTGTTCTATGTACAGCTCTAACACAGAGTGTTCTACGTACAGCTCTAACACTGAGAGTGTTCTACGTACAGCTTAACACTGAGAGTGTTCTATGTACAGCTCTAACACAGAGTGTTCTACGTACAGCTCTAACACTGAGAGTGTTCTACGTACAGCTCTAACACTGAGAGTGTTCTACGTACAGTTCTAACACTGAGAGTGTTCTACGTACAGCTCTAACACTGAATGTTCTACGTACAGCTTAACACTGAGAGTGTTCTACGTACAGCTTAACACTGAGAGTGTTCTACGTACAGCTCTAACTCTGAGAGTGTTCTACGTACAGCTCTAACACTGAGAGTGTTCTACGTACAGCTCTAACACTGAGTGTTCTACGTACAGCTCTAACACTGAGAGTGTTCTACGTACAGCTTAACACTGAGAGTGTTCTACGTACAGCTTAACACAGAGTGTTCTACGTACAGCTCTAACACTGAGTGTTCTACACTCAACAAAAATATAAATGCAACACTTTTGTTTTTTCTCCCATTTGTCATGAGATGGACTCAAAGATCTCAAATTCATTCCAGATACACAATATTACCATTTCTCTCAAACATTGTTCACAAATCTGTCTAAATGTGTGATAGTGGCACTTTTGCTTTGCTCAGATAATCCATCCCACCTCACAGGTGCCACATCAAGATGCTCATCAGACACCATGATTAGTGCACAGGTGAACCTTAGACTGCCCACAATAAAAGGCCACCCTGAAATGTGCAGTTTTGTCTCACAGCAAAATGCCACAGATGGCGCAAGCAATTGGCATGCTGACAGCAGGAATGTCAACCAGATCTGTTGCTCGGGCATTGAGTTGAAATAACCCGGACTAAATCAGGACCAAGTACCTGTTTTGTCGGTGCTGGTCTCCGCAGATGGAGCTGAGGAGAGAAAAGTGAAGTTAGTTTCACACAAAATGGCCGCTGCTCTGGGTGATCTGTGATTTAAATGTTTGACAGTTGCACTTTCACCTTCTGTTGTTTCTCCAGAGTCGGAGCTGTCTGAAAACACAGGCTCTTTAATACAGCGTTTACACCAAAACTTTCAGCTGTTCAGAAAGAAATCCAGGTGAGTTTACCTGTGGGGGCGGGGCCAGATGTCGGGGCTTCTGTTAAACACAGAGAGGTCATGTGACTAAACCAGGAAGTGACTAAAGCAGCTCTTAGTTTAAGGTCAAATACAACAGAAGTATAAACGGGTCTTATGTAAAAGTGTTTTCCACAACGTTAGTCAGGAGTAAAATAAAGTCTTACTGTCGTCGGAAGGAAGGTCGTCTGCAAAACAAACACATCGTTATGAAAAAGAGTCAAAGTAAAAAAGTCGTCTGCAAAACAAACACATCGTTATGAAAAAGAGTCAAAGTAAAAAAGTCGTCTGCAAAACAAACACATCGTTATGAAAAAGAGTCAAAGTAAAAAAGTCGTCTGCAAAACAAACACATCGTTATGAAAAAGAGTCAAAGTAAAAAAGTCGTCTGCAAAACAAACACATCGTTATGAAAAAGAGTCAAAGTAAAAAAGTCGTCTGCAAAACAAACACATCGTTATGAAAAAGAGTCAAAGTAAAAAAGTCGTCTGCAAAACAAAAACATCGTTATGAAAAAGAGTCAAAGTAAAAAAGTCGTCTGCAAAACAAACACATCGTTATGAAAAAGAGTCAAAGTAAAAAAGTCGTCTGCAAAACAAACACATCGTTATGAAAAAGAGTCAAAGTAAAAAAGTCGTCTGCAAAACAAAAACATCGTTATGAAAAAGAGTCAAAGTAAAAAAGTCGTCTGCAAAACAAACACATCGTTATGAAAAAGAGTCAAAGTAAAAAAGTCGTCTGCAAAACAAAAACATCGTTATGAAAAAGAGTCAAAGTATATAAGTCCTCTGCAAAACAAACACATCGTTATGAAAAAGAGTCAAAGTAAAAAAGTCGTCTGCAAAACAAACACATCGTTATGAAAAAGAGTCAAAGTAAAAAAGTCGTCTGCAAAACAAACACATCGTTATGAAAAAGAGTCAAAGTAAAAAAGTCGTCTGCAAAACAAACACATCGTTATGAAAAAGAGTCAAAGTAAAAAAGTCGTCTGCAAAACAAACACATCGTTATGAAAAAGAGTCAAAGTAAAAAGTCGCCTGCAAAACAAACACATCGTTATGAAAAAGAGTCAAAGTAAAAAGTCGTCTGCAAAACAAAAACATCGTTATGAAAAAGAGTCAAAGTAAAAAAGTCGTCTGCAAAACAAACACATCGTTATGAAAAAGAGTCAAAGTAAAAAAGTCGTCTGCAAAACAAAAACATCGTTATGAAAAAGAGTCAAAGTAAAAAAGTCGTCTGCAAAACAAACACATCGTTATGAAAAAGAGTCAAAGTAAAAAAGTCGTCTGCAAAACAAACACATCGTTATGAAAAAGAGTCAAAGTAAAAAAGTCGTCTGCAAAACAAACACATCGTTATGAAAAAGAGTCAAAGTAAAAGAGTCGTCTGCAAAACAAACACATCGTTATGAAAAAGAGTCAAAGTAAAAAAGTCGTCTGCAAAACAAACACATCGTTATGAAAAAGAGTCAAAGTAAAAGTAAAGAGTGAATCAGGAGTTTAGAGTCTGACCTGGAAGTGGAGCCGACAAAAGCCCCGAGACGAGAGAGAGAAACATCACCACGGCAACGGACCTGCAACAACCACCACGTCAGGACTGGACCAGGACTAGACCAGGACTGGACCAGGACTAAACCAGGACTAGACCAGGACTAGACCAGGACTAAACCAGGACTAAACCAGGTCTGAACCAGGACTAAACCAGGACTAAACCGGGTCTAAACCGGGACTAAACCGGGACTAAACCGGGACTGGACAAGGACTGAACCAGGACTGAACCAGGACTAAACCAGGTCTAAACCAGGACTAAACCAGGACTAAACCAGGACTAGACCATGACTAAACCACGTCTAAACCAGGTCTAAACCAGGACTAAACCGGGTCTAAACCGGGTCTAAACCAGGACTAAACCAGGACTAAACCAGGACTAGACCAGGACTAGACCAGGACTAAACCAGGACTAAACCAGGACTAGACCAGGACTTGACCAGGACTAAACCAGGACTAAACCTGGTCTAAACCAGGACTAAACCAGGACTAAACCAGGTCTAAACCAGGATTAAACCAGGTCTAGACCAGGACTAAACCAGGTCTAAACCAGGACTAAACCAGGTCTAAACCAGGATTAAACCAGGTCTAAACCAGGTCTAGACCAGGACTAAACCAGGTCTAAACCAGGACTAAACCAGGTCTAAGCCAGGTCTAAACCAGGACTACACCAGGACTAAACCAGGTCTAAACCAGGATTAAACCAGGTCTAAACCAGGTCTAAACCAGGTCTAGACCAGGACTAAACCAGGACTAAACCACGTCTAAACCACGTCTAAACCAGGACTAAACCAGGTCTAAACCAGGACTAGACCAGGACTAAACCAAGACTAAACCAGGACTAAACCAGGACTAAACCAGGTCTGAACCAGGACTAAACCAGGACTAAACCGGTACTAAACCGGGACTAAATCGGGACTGGACAAGGACTGAACCAGGACTGAACCAGGACTAAACCTGGTCTAAAACTGGTCTAAACCAGGACTAAACCTGGTCTCAACCAGGACTAAACCAGGACTAAACCTGGTCTAAACCAGGACAAAACCAGGACTAAACCAGGTCTAAACCACGACTAAACCAGGACTAAACCAGGACTAAACCAGGTCTAAACCAGGTCTAAACCACGACTAAACCAGGACTAAACCAGGACTAAACCAGGTCTAAACCAGGACAAAACCAGGACTAAACCAGGTCTAAACCACGACTAAACCAGGACTAAACCAGGACTAAACAGGGTCTAAACCGGGACTAAACCGGGACTAAACCGGGACTGGACAAGGACTGAACCAGGACTGAACCAGGACTAAACCTGGTCTAAAACTGGTCTAAACCAGGACTAAACCTGGTCTAAACCAGGACTAGACCAGGACTAAATCAGGACTAAACCAGGACTAAACCAGGACTAAACCTGGTCTAAACCAGGACTAAACCAGGACTAAACCAGGTCTAAACCAGGACAAAACCAGGACTAAACCAGGTCTAAACCACGACTAAACCAGGACTAAACCAGGTCTAAACCACGACTAAACCAGGACTATACCAGGTCTAAACCAGAACTAAACCAGGACTAAACCAAGTTTAAACAGGACTAAACCAGAAACAGAACTAGACCAGGTCTGGGTGAGGTCTCATTTGCTTTTGAGCTTCTGTTTCCACCAAAGTCAAATGGAAAATGCAAAGTGACGATTTGAATGTGTCTGAACATCTGAAAGGTCTGTCATACTAAATCAGTGCATTGTGTGGAAAAAGTACTAAAGACCTGGTTCGACTTCCCCCTCATTTCCCTCTGGCTTTGTGTCAGATGCCCTCCCATCCTCCTGTGCCCCTGTGTGTCAGATGCCCTCCCATCACCCTGTGCCCCTGTGTGTCAGATGCCCTCCCATCCTCCTGTGCCCCTGTATGTCAGATGCCCTCCCATCACCCTGTGCCCCTGTGTGTCAGATGCCCTCCCATCACCCTGTGCCCCTGTGTGTCAGATGCCCTCCCTGTGTGTCAGATGCCCTCCCCTCCTCCTGTACCCCTGTGTGTCAGATGCCCTCCCTGTGTGTCAGATGCCCTCCCCTCCTCCTGTACCCCTGTGTGTCAGATGCCCTCCCTGTGTGTCACTTTTGAGAGTTTTTATGTTGAACTTTTGGACCATGACGCAGACACACAGGCTCCACTCAGAGACTGAACACCTGCAGGAGCGCTCCTCATCTGTGAATCTGATACAAGCGTCTAACACTGCTTTAATTTAGAGACCCCCCCATGCACACACACACACACACGCACATGCACACACACATGTGCACACACACACACACACACAGGAGAGATCGGTGTCAGACAGATCAGTCTGGCCTGTGGGCACTGGAGCATTCAGACAAAGAACAACAGTGAATGAAGAGAGCACAACACAGGTCTGAGCCAGAATCAGGTCTGAGCCAGAACCGGATCTGAGCCAGAATCCTGGTCTAGTCTCTTGTGTGGTCTGAAACTGTTTTACGATGTTTAGTTAAAGTCCATAAATAGTGTGAGCCCTGAACAGTTGAGTGAACATAGACTCATCAGAAACAGCCCAGAAAAGAACAGAGACAAAACTAGAACACGCCTCAGCATATGACGCCTTTCAGTTGTTCACAACTATATGATATATTTCCATATTAGTAATAAAATAAAATGTAAAATAAACCAATTAAAATCAATTGTTCACACTGTGACGAGCCCAGACTCACACACCTTTCAGCTGTTCACAGCTACACCTTGTTTTCCTCATAGTTCCACATTAGTCACATGTTTGTGTTTGAGTTCTGTCCATCGCAGGTCCGTGAGGTGTTTCGATGCAGGTCTAATCTCAGACACACACACACCTGTCTGTCTCTAGCTCCCTCACAATGGGCATCCGTTGGTCTCTGTCAGGCCCCGCCCCTGACAGGTGAGGTTCAGGTGTCAATCAAACCCATACACAGATCCTGACAAATGTGAGTTTAACAAGCTTAATGTATATGCCCCCAGCTCAGTGGGAGGGCATCTGTTGTAGGTCTCAGGTGTGTGAAGTGTCTCAGGTGTGTGCAGCAGTGTCTCAGGTGTGTGCAGTGTCTCAGGTGTGTGAAGTGTCTCACGTATGTGCAGTGTCTCAGGTGTGTGCAGCAGTGTCTCAGGTGTGTGCAGTGTCTCACGTATGTGCAGTGTCTCAGGTGTGTGCAGCAGTGTCTCAGGTGTGTGCAGTAGTGTCTCAGGTGTGTGCAGTGTCTCAGGTGTGTGTAGTAGTGTCTCAGGTGTGTGCAGTGTCTCAGGTGTGTGCAGTAGTGTCTCAGGTGTGTGCAGTGTCTCACGTATGTGCAGTGTCTCAGGTGTGTGCAGCAGTGTCTCAGGTAGGTGTGTGCAGTGTCTCAGGTGTGTGCAGTAGTGTCTCAGGTGTGTGCAGTGTCTCAGGTGTGTGCAGTGTCTCAGGTGTGTGCAGTGGTTCAGGTGTGTGCAGTAATGTCTCAGGTGTGTGCAGTGTCTCAGGTGTGTGCAGTAATGTCTCAGGTGTGTGCAGTGTCTCAGGTGTGTGCAGTGTTTCAGGTGTGTACAGTGTCTCAGGTGTGGCAGTGTCTCAGGTGTGTGCAGTGTCTCAGGTGTGTGCAGTAATGTCTCAGGTGTGTGCAGTGTCTCAGGTGTGTGCAGTAATGTCTCAGGTGTGTGCAGTGTCTCAGTTGTGTGCAGTGTTTCAGGTGTGTGCAGTAATGTCTCAGGTGTGTGCAGTGTCTCAGGTGTGTACAGTAGTGTCTCAGGTGTGTGCAGTGTCTCAGGTGTGTGCAGTAATGTCTCAGGTGTGTGCAGTGTCTCAGGTGTGTGCAGTAGTGTCTCAGGTGTGTGCAGTGTCTCAGGTGTGTGCAGTGTTTCAGGTGTGTACAGTGTCTCAGGTGTGTGCAGTGTTTCAGGTGTGTACAGTGTTTCAGGTGTGTGCAGTAGTGTCTCAGGTGTGTGCAGTGTCTCAGGTGTGTGTAGTAGTGTCTCAGGTGTGTGCAGTGTCTCAGGTGTGTGCAGTAGTGTCTCAGGTGTGTGCAGTGTCTCACGTATGTGCAGTGTCTCAGGTGTGTGCAGCAGTGTCTCAGGTAGGTGTGTGCAGTGTCTCAGGTGTGTGCAGTAGTGTCTCAGGTGTGTGCAGTGTCTCAGGTGTGTGCAGTGTCTCAGGTGTGTGCAGTGGTTCAGGTGTGTGCAGTAATGTCTCAGGTGTGTGCAGTGTCTCAGGTGTGTGCAGTAATGTCTCAGGTGTGTGCAGTGTCTCAGGTGTGTGCAGTGTTTCAGGTGTGTACAGTGTCTCAGGTGTGGCAGTGTCTCAGGTGTGTGCAGTGTCTCAGGTGTGTGCAGTAATGTCTCAGGTGTGTGCAGTGTCTCAGGTGTGTGCAGTAATGTCTCAGGTGTGTGCAGTGTCTCAGTTGTGTGCAGTGTTTCAGGTGTGTGCAGTAATGTCTCAGGTGTGTGCAGTGTCTCAGGTGTGTACAGTAGTGTCTCAGGTGTGTGCAGTGTCTCAGGTGTGTGCAGTAATGTCTCAGGTGTGTGCAGTGTCTCAGGTGTGTGCAGTAGTGTCTCAGGTGTGTGCAGTGTCTCAGTTGTGTGCAGTGTCTCAGGTGTGTGCAGTGTCTCAGGTGTGTGCAGTGTTTCAGGTGTGTACAGTAGTGTCTCAGGTGTGTGCAGTGTCTCAGGTGTGTGCAGTAGTGTCTCAGGTGTGTGCAGTGTCTCAGGTGTGTGCAGTGTTTCAGGTGTGTGCAGTGTCTCAGGTGTGTGCAGTGTTTCAGGTGTGTGCAGTGTCTCAGGTGTGTGCAGTAGTGTCTCAGGTGTGTGCAGTGCTTCAGGTGTGTACAGTAGTGTCTCAGGTGTGTGCAGTAGTGTCTCAGGTGTGTGCAGTGTCTCAGGTGTGTGCAGTGTTTCAGGTGTGTGCAGTAATGTCTCAGGTGTGTGCAGTAATGTCTCAGGTGTGTGCAGTGTTTCAGGTGTGTACAGTGTCTCAGGTGTGTGCAGTGTTTCAGGTGTGTGCAGTGTTTCAGGTGTGTGCAGTAGTGTCTCAGGTGTGTGCAGTGTCTCTGGTGTGTGCAGTGTCTCAGGTGTGTGCAGTGTCTCAGGTGTGTGCGGCAGTGTCTCAGGTATGTGCAGTGTCTCAGGTGTGTGCAGTAGTGTCTCAGGTGTGTGCAGTAATGTCTCAGGTGTGTGCAGTAATGTCTCAGGTGTGTGCAGTGTCTCAGGTGTGTGCAGTGTTTCAGGTGTGTACAGTAATGTCTCAGGTGTGTGCAGTGTCTCAGGTGTGTGCAGTAGTGTCTCAGGTGTGTGCAGTGTCTCAGGTGTGTGCAGTAGTGTCTCAGGTGTGTGCAGTAGTGTCTCAGGTGTGTGCAGTGTCTCAGGTGTGTGCAGTGTCTCAGGTGTGTGCAGTAATGTCTCAGGTGTGTGCAGTAATGTCTCAGGTGTGTGCAGTAATGTCTCAGGTGTGTGCAGTGTCTCAGGTGTGTGCATTAATGTCTCAGGTGTGTGCAGTGTCTCAGGTGTGTGCGGCAGTGTCTCAGGTGTGTGCAGTAATGTCTCAGGTGTGTGCAGTGTCTCAGGTGTGTACAGTGTCTCAGATGTGTGCACTAATGTCTCAGGTGTGTGAAGTGTCTCAGGTGTGTGCAGTGTCGCAGGTGTGTGCAGTAATGTCTCAGGTGTGTGCAGTGTCTCAGGTGTGTGCAGTGTCTCAGGTGTGTGCAGTGTCTCAGGTGTGTGCAGTGTCTCAGTTGTGTGCAGTGTTTCAGGTGTGTACAGTAATGTCTCAGGTGTGTGCAGTGTTTCAGGTGTGTGCAGTGTCTCAGGTGTGTGCAGTGTCTCTGGTGTGTACAGTAGTGTCTCTGGTGTGTGTAGTGTCTCAGGTGTGTGCGGCAGTGTCTCTGGTGTGTGCAGTGTCTCAGGTGTGTGCGGCAGTGTCTCAGGTGTGTGCAGTGTCTCAGGTGTGTGCAGTGTCTCAGGTGTGTGCAGTGTCTCAGGTGTGTACAGTGTCTCAGGTGTGTGCAGTGTCTCAGGTGTGTGCAGTAGTGTCTCAGGTGTGTGCAGTAGTGTCTCAGGTGTGTGCAGTGTCTCAGGTGTGTGCAGTGTCTCAGGTGTGTGCAGTGTCTCAGGTGTGTGCAGTGTCTCAGGTGTGTGCAGTGTTTCAGGTGTGTACAGTAGTGTTTCAGGTGTGTACAGTAGTGTCTCAGGTGTGTGCAGTGTCTCAGGTGTGTGCAGTGTCTCAGGTGTGTGCAGTGTCTCAGGTGTGTGCAGTGTCTCAGGTGTGTACAGTGTCTCAGATGTGTGCACTAATGTCTCAGGTGTGTGCAGTGTCACAGGTGTGTGCAGTGTTTCAGGTGTGTGCAGTGTCTCAGGTGTGTGCAGTAATGTCTCAGGTGTGTGCAGTGTCTCAGGTGTGTGCAGTGTCTCAGGTGTGTGCAGTAATGTCTCAGGTGTGTGCAGTGTGTCAGGTGTGTGCAGTAATGTCTCAGGTGTGTGCAGTGTCTCAGGTGTGTGCAGTGTCTCAGGTGTGTGCAGTAATGTCTCAGGTGTGTGCAGTAATGTCTCAGGTGTGTGCAGTGTCTCAGGTGTGTGCAGTGTTTCAGGTGTGTGCAGTAATGTCTCAGGTGTGTGCAGTAATGTCTCAGGTGTGTGCAGTGTCTCAGGTGTGTGCAGTGTTTCAGGTGTGTGCAGTGTCTCAGGTGTGTGCAGTGTCTCAGGTGTGTGCAGTGTCTCAGGTGTGTGCAGTGTCTCAGGTGTGTGCAGTGTCTCAGGTGTGTGCAGTGTCTCAGGTGTGTGCAGTGTCTCAGGTGTGTGCAGTAATGTCTCAGGTGTGTGCAGTGTCTCAGGTGTGTGCAGTAATGTGTCAGGTGTGTGCAGTGTCTCAGGTGTGTGCAGTGTCTCAGGTGTGTGCAGTGTCTCAGGTGTGTGCAGCAGTGTCTCAGGTGTGTGCAGTGTCTCAGGTGTGTGCAGTAGTGTCTCAGGTGTGTGCAGTAGTGTCTCAGGTGTGTGCAGTGTTTCAGGTGTGTGCAGTAATGTCTCAGGTGTGTGCAGTGTCTCAGGTGTGCGCAGTGTCTCAGGTGTGTGCAGTAATGTCTCAGGTGTGTGCAGTAGTGTCTCAGGTGTGTGCAGTGTCTCAGGTGTGTGCAGTGTCTCAGGTGTGTGCAGTGTCTCAGGTGTGTGCAGTGTCTCAGGTGTGTGCAGTGTCTCAGTTGTGTGCAGTGTCTCAGGTGTGTGCAGTGTCTCAGGTGTGTGCAGTAGTGTTTCAGGTGTGTGCAGTAGTGTTTCAGGTGTGTTCAGTGTCTCAGGTGTGTGCAGTGTCTCAGGTGTGTGCAGTAGTGTCTCAGGTGTGTGCAGTGTCTCAGGTGTGTGCAGTGTCTCAGGTGTGTGCAGTGTCTCAGGTGTGTGCAGTGTCTCAGGTGTGTGCAGTAGTGTCTCAGGTGTGTGCAGTAGTGTCTCAGGTGTGTGCAGTGTCTCAGGTGTGTGCAGTGTCTCAGGTGTGTGCAGTGTCTCAGGTGTGTGCAGTAATGTCTCAGTTGTGTGCAGTAATGTCTCAGTTGTGTGCAGTGTCTCAGGTGTGTGCAGTAATGTCTCAGTTGTGTGCAGTGTCTCAGGTGTGTGCAGTGTCTCAGGTGTGTGCAGTGTCTCAGGTGTGTGCAGTAATGTCTCAGGTGTGTGCAGTGTCTCAGGTGTGTGCAGTGTCTCAGGTGTGTGCAGTGTCTCAGGTGTGTGCAGTAGTGTCTCAGGTGTGTGCAGTGTTTCAGGTGTGTACAGTAGTGTTTCAGGTGTGTGCAGTAATGTCTCAGGTGTGTGCAGTGTCTCAGGTGTGTGCAGTAATGTCTCAGGTGTGTGCAGTGTCTCAGGTGTGTGCAGTGTCTCAGGTGTGTGCAGTGTCTCAGGTGTGTGCAGTGTCTCAGTTGTGTGCAGTGTTTCAGGTGTGTACAGTAGTGTCTCAGGTGTGTGCAGTAATGTCTCAGGTGTGTGCAGTGTTTCAGGTGTGTACAGTAGTGTCTCAGGTGTGTACAGTAGTGTCTCAGGTGTGTGCAGTGTCTCAGGTGTGTGCAGTGTCTCAGGTGTGTACAGTAGTGTCTCAGGTGTGTGCAGTGTCTCAGGTGTGTGCAGTAATGTCTCAGGTGTGTGCAGTGTCTCAGGTGTGTGCAGTGTCTCAGGTGTGTGCAGTAATGTCTCAGGTGTGTGCAGTAATGTCTCAGGTGTGTGCAGTGTCTCAGGTGTGTGCAGTGTCTCAGGTGTGTACAGTGTTTCAGGTGTGTACAGTAGTGTTTCAGGTGTGTACAGTAGTGTCTCAGGTGTGTGCAGTGTCTCAGGTGTGTGCAGTGTCTCAGGTGTGTACAGTGTTTCAGGTGTGTACAGTAGTGTCTCAGGTGTGTGCAGTAATGTCTCAGGTGTGTGCAGTGTCTCAGGTGTGTGCAGTAATGTCTCAGGTGTGTGCAGTGTCTCAGGTGTGTGCAGTGTCTCAGGTGTGTGCAGTGTCTCAGGTGTGTGCAGTGTTTCAGGTGTGTACAGTAGTGTTTCAGGTGTGTACAGTAGTGTCTCAGGTGTGTGCAGTAGTGTCTCAGGTGTGTGCAGTGTCTCAGGTGTGTACAGTGTTTCAGGTGTGTACAGTAGTGTTTCAGGTGTGTACAGTAGTGTCTCAGGTGTGTGCAGTAATGTCTCAGGTGTGTACAGTAGTGTCTCAGGTGTGTGCAGTGTCTCAGGTGTGTGCAGTGTCTCAGGTGTGTGCAGTGTCTCAGGTGTGTGCAGTAGTGTCTCACCTGTGTAGCATGGTGTCGGGGTTGAAGGTAAAAGCAACAGACTCTTCAGGCTCCTTGCAGCGGATCTGAGCAGCACCGCACTGGCGGCCCTTTTATAACTGGCCCAGGACACGCCCACTCGGCCCCTAATCCCGCCCCCAAACACTTGGCCCCGCCCAGAGACCAGACCTGCTTCATTCCTCAGAGCCTGAGGAGAATCTGACTCAGAGGCATTCACGCAGTGAGCAAATAAAAGGAACAGGACACAATCAATTTAAACTACAGGATACAGAAATATCCTCCGGGCACTCCGGTTTCCCCCCATCAATTCAAAACATGCCAGCACCCCTAAGAACTAACATGAAGGACCATGACGTCCTCCTGTGGGCTCCACTCACAGAGGGGTTCATCGGGGGGGTCAGGTGCTGTGAGGATTGGGCAGCAAGATGCCCCCGCAACCCAGCTGGATTAAGCAGGAGAAGATGGATGGACACAGAAATATCACCTGAGGAGGCCTATATTAAACGATAGGCTAATAGTCTAAACTACAGTCTAAACTACAGTCTAAACTACAGTCTAAACTACAGTCTAAACTACAGTCCAAACTACAGTCTAAACTACAGTCTAAAAGTCTAAACTAGTCTAAAAGTCTAAACTACAGTCTAAACTACAGTCTAAAAGTCTAATATACAGTCTAAAATAGTCTGAACTACAGTCTTAAAGTCTAAACTACAGTCTAAACTACAGTCTAAACTACAGTCTAAACTACAGTCTAAAATACAGTCTAAACTACAGTCTAAAAGTCTACACTACAGTCTAAAAGTCTAAACTACAGTCTAAACTACATTCTAAAAGTCTAAACTACGGTCTAAAAGTCTAAACTACAGTCTAAAAGTCTAAACTACAGTCTAAAATATTCTAAACTACAGTCTAAACTACAGTCTAAAATACAGTCTAAACTACAGTCTAAAATACAGTCTAAAAGTCTAAACTACAGTCTAAAATATTCTAAACTACAGTCTAAACTACAGTCTAAAATACAGTCTAAACTACAGTCTAAAATATTCTAAACTACAGTCTAAAAGTCTACACTACAGTCTAAAAGTCTAATATACAGTCTAAAAGTCTAAAATAGTCTAAACTACAGTCTAAAAGTCTAAACTACAGTCTAAACTAGTCTAAACTACAATCTAAAAGTCTAAACTACAGTCTAAAATACAGTCTAAACTACAGTCTAAAATACAGTCTAAACTACAGTCTAAACTACAGTCTAAAAGTCTACACTACAGTCTAAAAGTCTAAACTACAGTCTAAACTACATTCTAAAAGTCTAAAATACAGTCTAAAAGTCTGAACTAGTCTAAACTACAGTCTAAAAGTCTAAACTACAGTCTAAAAGTCTAAACTACAGTCTAAAATATTCTAAACTACAGTCTAAACTACAGTCTAAAATACAGTCTAAACTACAGTCTAAAATACAGTCTAAACTACAGTCTAAAATACAGTCTAAAAGTCTAAACTACAGTCTAAAAGATTCTAAACTACAGTCTAAACTACAGTCTAAAAGTCTACACTACAGTCTAAAAGTCTAATATACAGTCTAAAAGTCTAAAATAGTCTAAACTACAGTCTAAAAGTCTAAACTACAGTCTAAACTAGTCTTAACTACAGTCTTAAAGTCTAAACTACAGTCTAAAAGTCTAAACTACAGTCTAAAAGTCTAAACTACAGTCTAAAGTAGTCTTAACTACAGTCTTAAAGTCTAAACTACAGTCTAAAAGTCTACACTACAGTCTAAAAGTCTAAACTACAGTCTAAACTACAGTCTAAACTACAGTCTAAAAGTCTAAACTAGTCTAAACTACAGTCTAAAAGTCTAAACTACAGTCTAAAAGTCTAAACTACAGTCTAAAATATTCTAAACTACAGTCTAAACTACAGTCTAAAATGCAGTCTAAACTACAGTCTAAACTACAGTCTAAAAGTCTAAAATACAGTCTAAAATACAGTCTAAACTACAGTCGAAAATACAGTCGAAAATACAGTCGAAAAGTCGAAACTACAGTCGAAAAGTCGAAACTACAGTCGAAAAGTCGAAACTACAGTCGAAAAGTCGAAACTACAGTCGAAAAGTCGAAACTACAGTCGAAAAGTCGAAACTACAGTCGAAAAGTCTAAACTACAGTCTGAACATACATTATTATTACAGGTTTCGAAGTTAGTCATGAAAATTCATCAATCAAAACTGAAATATTCCAAATATTAACGATAAATCTAAAATCTCTTGATGAGACTATATATAAACAACTATATAAACTACACAGTGTAATAGAATATATACAAACAACTACATGAACTACAGTGTAATAGAATATATACAAACAACTACATGAACTACAGTGTAATAGAATATATACAAACAACTACATGAACTACAGTGTAATAGAATATATACAAACAACTACATGAACTACAGTGTAACAGAATATATACAAACAACTACATGAACTACAGTGTAACAGAATATATACAAACAACTACATGAACTACAGTGTAACAGAATATATACAAACAACTACATGAACTACAGTGTAACAGAATATATACAAACAACTACATGAACTACAGTGTAACAGAATATATACAAACAACTACATGAACTACAGTGTAACAGAATATATACAAACAACTACATGAACTACAGTGTAACAGAATATATACAAACAACTACATGAACTACAGTGTAATAGAATATATACAAACAACTACATGAACTACAGTGTAATAGAATATATACAAACAACTACATGAACTACAGTGTAATAGAATATATACAAACAACTACATGAACTACAGTGTAATAGAATATATACAAACAACTACATGAACTACAGTGTAACAGAATATATACAAACAACTACATGAACTACAGTGTAACAGAATATATACAAACAACTACATGAACTACAGTGTAACAGAATATATACAAACAACTACATGAACTACAGTGTAACAGAATATATACAAACAACTACATGAACTACAGTGTAACAGAATATATACAAACAACTACATGAACTACAGTGTAATAGAATATATACAAACAACTACATGAACTACAGTGTAATAGAATATATACAAACAACTACATGAACTACAGTGTAATAGAATATATACAAACAACTACATGAACTACAGTGTAACAGAATATATACAAACAACTACATGAACTACAGTGTAACAGAATATATACAAACAACTACATGAACTACAGTGTAACAGAATATATACAAACAACTACATGAACTACAGTGTAACAGAATATATACAAACAACTACATGAACTACAGTGTAACAGAATATATACAAACAACTACATGAACTACAGTGTAATAGAATATATACAAACAACTACATGAACTACAGTGTAATAGAATATATACAAACAACTACATGAACTACAGTGTAACAGAATATATACAAACAACTACATGAACTACAGTGTAACAGAATATATACAAACAACTACATGAACTACAGTGTAACAGAATATATACAAACAACTACATGAACTACAGTGTAATAGAATATATACAAACAACTACATGAACTACAGTGTAACAGAATATATACAAACAACTACATGAACTACAGTGTAATAGAATATATACAAACAACTACATGAACTACAGTGTAATAGAATATATACAAACAACTACATGAACTACAGTGTAATAGAATATATACAAAGAACTATATAAATTAAAGCCACTCGTGGCAATGATGGCCCTCGCCCTGGCGCACACGCCCCTCCCACTCGACCACCGAGACACGACACTCTCTCCTCCCGACAGCTCGTCCACCAGAAAACCCACGGTCAAAACATTATGACCGGGTGACTTTGATTCAGTCAAACTGTTCCAGTGAACATCCCTGAGACAGTCCAGCACATCACTGCAGGTGGAAGATGCTGCAGGGAAAGCCAACATAGAGCTCCACACATGGAGCTCCGTGAAAAGTGAGGCACATATTTATGTAATGGGTTCCTCACCTGCCACGGTTTGTTTGTCTTTTACCCTCCTTTTCTATGGGGTCATAATAGGGAATATTAAAATCAATACAAGAACTGACTTCACAATCACAATAATCTTTTTGCTGTTGACAGTGAACACATTTCAACAAAGAAGGAAATGTGTTTTGCTGGTTTGATACACTCATAACACGGAACAAGGAACAAGGAACAAGACAAAACAAAGATAGTAATAGTTATGAATTAGGGCATGACTATCAAAAGACATGATAACCTGTGTGCACGTGACCGCCGTGGACTCGTGACAGCCCTGGCACGACACTCTCTCTTCCCGAGAGCTCGTCTATTAGAAAAGTTACATAATGCACCTTTAAATGTTTCTTAGGATTCATTGCGCTCCTGTTGGCCAACTGTCAAAAATAACCCAGGGGCCTAATATATTGTTTTGCTTGTAATCATACATAGAATTTAATCCCCAAATTTGGTCCAAATCCGATAATGTTGACGTTTCACGTATACACTAGGTGGCGCTACAGAGTTCACTTTTATTATATTTCATATTTCATCACATTCAGGCCGGGATCACACAATAGTGATGTGAGTTTGAGCTCTGTAGGCCAAAGCCTGTGGCCGTGAGAGGGCATCAAAGAAACAGGAAACGAAGGCGTTATTCGCCGGCGTGCTACGGACAAACCTCCGGGGCGCTCCGCAGTGTGCGACCCGTGTAGCTAGCTCGAGCAGTTGTGATTCTGAAACCGTGAAAAAGTGCGCTTAGAAACGTGATATCATTTGTGGACCCACGTCTGTAGATGTGACGTGTCAAATCTGAGCTCGTTTGGACCAAAACCAAGACACTTGAAGACTTTGGCGTACACGCAGTCAAAACGGCGGCGAGTTTTTTGATCCAATATGGCCGACTTCCTGTTGGTCATGGGGGGGGTGTTAATGACATTTTCTGCTTGTCTCCTTGTTTTCTATCACTGTCCCGAATTTTGTCGGCCTACGCCAAAATATGCTTTTCAGCTCCCCATAGACTATCAATTTTTGCCTTTTCCAGGGGGCGCTGTCGAGTGGGGGCACTTTGGGCATTGTCACGATGTCCGTTTTATCAAATTTTTCGCCGGGCCGGTCGATCTGATACTCCCATGTGAGACTTTTCGTCGATGTTCAGGCCCTCAAAATCGCGATCGTTTGCAAAGAAAAATAATAATAATGATAATAATAATAATAATAATAATAATAATAATATAGCGTAAGAAACCGATGAAGAACAATACCCCTCGCCATTCACTTCGTTACTTGGCGAGGGCCAACTACACAGTGTAATATAATGTATACAAATAACTATATAAACTACACAGTGTAATAGAATATATACAAAAAACTATATAAACTACAATGTAATAGAATATATATAAAATATTTAGTCCTGGTCTAGTCTTGGTTTAGTCCTGGTTTAGTCCTGGTTTAGTCCTGGTCTAGTCCTGGTCTAGTCCTGGTTTAGTCCTGGTTTAGTCCTGGTTTAGTCCTGGTTTAGTCCTGGTCTAGTCCTGGTTTAGTCCTGGTTTAGTCCTGGTTTAGCCCTGGTCTAGTCCTGGTTTAGTCCTGGTTTAGTCCTGGTTTAGTCTTGGTTTAGTCCTGGTTTAGTCCTGGTCTAGTCCTGGTTTAGTCCTGGTTTAGTCCTGGTGTAGTCCTGGTTTAGTCCTGGTCTAGTCCTGGTCTAGTCCTGGTTTAGTCCTGGTTTAATCCTGGTTTAGTCCTGGTTTAGTCCTGGTCTAGACCTGGTTTAGTCCTGGTCTAGTCCTGGTTCAGTTCTGGTTCAGTCCTGGTTTAGTCCTGGTCTAGTCCTGGTTTAATCCTGGTCTAGTCCTGGTCTAGTCCTGGTTTAGTCCTGGTTTAGTCCTGGTCTAGTCCTGGTTTAGTCCTGGTTTAGTCCTGGTCTAGTCCTGGTTTAGTCCTGGTCTAGACCTGGTTTAGTCCTGGTCTAGTCCTGGTTCAGTTCTGGTTCAGTTCTGGTTCAGTCCTGGTTTAGTCCTGGTCTAGTCCTGGTTTAGTCCTTGTCTAGTCCTGGTCTAGTCCTGGTTTAGTCCTGGTCTAGACCTGGTTTAGTCCTGGTCTAGTCCTGGTTCAGTTCTGGTTCAGTCCTGGTTTAGTCCTGGTCTAGTCCTGGTTTAGTCCTGGTCTAGTCCTGGTCTAGTCCTGGTTTAGTCCTGGTCTAGTCCTGGTTCAGTCCTGGTTCAGTCCTGGTTTAGTCCTGGTCTAGTCCTGGTTCAGTCCTGGTTTAGTCCTGGTTTAGTCCTGGTCTAGTCCTGGTTCAGTTCTGGTTCAGTCCTGGTTTAGTCCTGGTCTAGTCCTGGTTTAGTCCTGGTCTAGTCCTGGTCTAGTCCTGGTTTAGTCCTGGTTTAGTCCTGGTCTAGTCCTGGTTCAGTTCTGGTTCAGTCCTGGATTAGTCCTGGTCTAGTCCTGGTTCAGTCCTGGTCTAGTCCTGGTTTAGTCCTGGTCTAGTCCTGGTTTAGTCCTGGTGTAGTCCTGGTTTAGGCCTGGTTTAGACCTGGTTTAGTCCTGGTTTAGACCTGGTTTAGTCCTGGTCTAGACCTGATTTAGTCCTGGTCTAGTCCTGGTTCAGTTCTGGTTCAGTCCTGGTTTAGTCCTGGTCTAGTCCTGGTTCAGTCCTGGTCTAGTCCTGGTTTAGTCCTGGTCTAGTCCTGGTCTAGTCCTGGTTTAGTCCTGGTCTAGTCCTGGTCTAGTCCTGGTTTAGTCCTGGTTTAGTCCTGGTCTAGTCCTGGTCTAGTCCTGGTTTAGTCCTGGTTTAGTCCTGGTTTAGTCCTGGTTTAGTCCTGGTCTAGTCCTGGTTTAGTCCTGGTTTAGCCCTGGTCTAGTCCTGGTTTAGTCCTGGTTTAGTCCTGGTTTAGTCCTGGTTTAGTCCTGGTTTAGTCCTGGTCTAGTCCTGGTTTAGTCCTGGTTTAGTCCTGGTGTAGTCCTGGTTTAGTCCTGGTCTAGTCCTGGTCTAGTCCTGGTTTAGTCCTGGTTTAATCCTGGTTTAGTCCTGGTTTAGTCCTGGTTTAATCCTGGTCTAGTCCTGGTTCAGTCCTGGTCTAGTCCTGGTTTAGTCCTGGTTTAGTCCTGGTCTAGACCTGGTTTAGTCCTGGTCTAGTCCTGGTTCAGTTCTGGTTCAGTCCTGGTTTAGTCCTGGTCTAGTCCTGGTTTAATCCTGGTCTAGTCCTGGTCTAGTCCTGGTTTAGTCCTGGTCTAGTCCTGGTTTAGTCCTGGTTTAGTCCTGGTCTAGTCCTGGTTTAGTCCTGGTCTAGACCTGGTTTAGTCCTGGTCTAGTCCTGGTTCAGTTCTGGTTCAGTCCTGGTTTAGTCCTGGTCTAGTCCTGGTTTAGTCCTTGTCTAGTCCTGGTCTAGTCCTGGTTTAGTCCTGGTCTAGACCTGGTTTAGTCCTGGTCTAGTCCTGGTTCAGTTCTGGTTCAGTCCTGGTTTAGTCCTGGTCTAGTCCTGGTTTAGTCCTGGTCTAGTCCTGGTCTAGTCCTGGTTTAGTCCTGGTCTAGTCCTGGTTCAGTCCTGGTTCAGTCCTGGTTTAGTCATGGTCTAGTCCTGGTTCAGTCCTGGTTTAGTCCTGGTTTAGTCCTGGTCTAGTCCTGGTTCAGTTCTGGTTCAGTCCTGGTTTAGTCCTGGTCTAGTCCTGGTTTAGTCCTGGTCTAGTCCTGGTCTAGTCCTGGTTTAGTCCTGGTTTAGTCCTGGTCTAGTCCTGGTTCAGTTCTGGTTCAGTCCTGGTTTAGTCCTGGTCTAGTCCTGGTTCAGTCCTGGTCTAGTCCTGGTTTAGTCCTGGTCTAGTCCTGGTTTAGTCCTGGTTCAGTCCTGGTTTAGTCCTGGTTTAGTCTCGGTTTAGTCCTGGTTTAGACCTGGTTTAGTCCTGGTCTAGACTTGGTTTAGTCCTGGTTCAGTTCTGGTTCAGTCCTGGTTTAGTCCTGGTCTAATCCTGGTTTAGTCCTGGTGTAGTCCTGGTTTAGTCCTGGTTCAGTCCTGGTCTAGTCCTGGTTTAGTCCTGGTCTAGTCCTGGTCTAGTCCTGGTTTAGTCCTGGTTTAGTCCTGGTCTAGTCCTGGTTCAGTCCTGGTCTAGTCCTGGTTTAGTCCTGGTTTAGTCCTGGTTTAGTCCTGGTCTAGTCCTGGTTCAGTCCTGGTCTAGTCCTGGTTTAGTCCTGGTCTAGTCCTGGTTTAGTCCTGGTTTAGTCCTGGTCTAGTCCTGGTTCAGTTCTGGTTCAGTCCTGGTTTAGTCCTGGTTCAGTCCTGGTCTAGTCCTGGTTTTGTCCTGGTCTAGTCCTGGTTCAGTCCTGGTCTAGTCCTGGTTTAGTCCTGGTCTAGTCCTGGTCTAGTTCTGGTCTAGTCCTGGTTTAGTCCTGGTTTAGTCCTGGTCTAGTCCTGGTCTAGTCCTGGTTCAGTCCTGGTTTAGTCCTGGTCTAGTCCTGGTTTAGTCCTGGTTTAGTCCTGGTTTAGTCCTGGTTTAGTCCTGGTCTAGTCCTGGATAAGTCCTGGTCTAGTCCTGGTTTAGTCCTGGTCTAGTCCTGGTTTAGTCCTGGTTTAGTCCTGGTTTAGTCCTGGTTTAGTCCTGGTCTAGTCCTGGTTTAGTCCTGGTTTAGTCCTGGTCTAGTCCTGGTTTAGTCCTGGTTTAGTCCTGGTTTAGTCCTGGTTTAGTCCTGGTTTAGTCCTGGTCTAGTCCTGGTCTAGTCCTGGTCTAGTCCTGGTTTAGTCCTGGTTTAGTCCTGGTTTAGTCCTGGTTTAGTCCTGGTTTAGTCCTGGTTTAGTCCTGGTTTAGTCCTGGTCTAGTCCTGGTCTAGTCCTGGTTTAGTCCTGGTTTAGTCCTGGTTTAGTCCTGGTCTAGTCCTGGTGTAGTCCTGGTTTAGTCCTGGTTTAGTCCTGGTTTAGTCCTGGTCTAGTCCTGGTCTAGTCCTGGTTTAGTCCTGGTTTAGTCCTGGTTTAGTCCTGGTTTAGTCCTGGTTCAGTCCTGGTTTAGTCCTGGTTTAGTCCTGGTTTAGTCCTGGTTCAGTCCTGGTTCAGTCCTGGTTTAGTCCTGGTTTAGTCCTGGTTTAGTCCTGGTTCAGTCCTGGTTTAGTCCTGGTTTAGTCCTGGTTTAGTCCTGGTTCAGTCCTGGTTCAGTCCTGGTTCAGTCCTGGTTTAGTCCTGGTTTAGTCCTGGTCTAGTCCTGGTTTAGTCCTGGTGTAGTCCTGGTCTAGTCCTGGTCTAGTCCTGGTCTAGTCCTGGTGTAGTCCTGGTTCAGTCCTGGTTTAGTCCTGGTCTTGTCCTGGTTTAGTCCTGGTCTAGTCCTGGTCTAGTCCTGGTCTAGTCCTGGTCTAGTCCTGGTCTAGTCCTGGTTCAGTCCTGGTTTAGTCCTGGTCTAGTCCTGGTCTAGTCCTGGTTTAGTCCTGGTTTAGTCCTGGTCTAGTCCTGGTCTAGTCCTGGTTTAGTCCTGGTTTAGTCCTGGTTTAGTCCTGGTCTAGTCCTGGTCTAGTCCTGGTCTAGTCCTGGTCTAGTCCTGGTCTAGTCCTGGTTTAGTCCTGGTTTAGTCCTGGTCTAGTCCTGGTGTAGTCCTGGTGTAGTCCTGGTTCAGTCCTGGTTCAGTCCTGGTTTAGTCCTGGTTTAGTCCTGGTCTAGTCCTGGTCTAGTCCTGGTTTAGTCCTGGTTTAGTCCTGGTCTAGTCCTGGTTTAGTCCTGGTTCAGTCCTGGTTTAGTCCTGGTTTAGTCCTGGTTCAGTCCTGGTTTAGTCCTGGTCTAGTCCTGGTTTAGTCCTGGTCTAGTCCTGGTCTAGTCCTGGTCTAGTCCTGGTCTAGTCCTGGTTTAGTCCTGGTTTAGTCCTGGTTCAGTCCTGGTTCAGTCCTGGTTTAGTCCTGGTTTAGTCCTTGTTCAGTCCTGGTTTAGTCCTGGTTTAGTCCTGGTTTAGTCCTGGTTTAGTCCTGGTTCAGTCCTGGTTTAGTCCTGGTTTAGTCCTGGTCTAGTCCTGGTGTAGTCCTGGTCTAGTCCTGGTGTAGTCCTGGTTTAGTCCTGGTTTAGTCCTGGTCTAGTCCTGGTTCAGTCCTGGTTTAGTCCTGGTTTAGTCCTGGTGTAGTCCTGGTTTAGTGCTGGTTTAGTCCTGGTTCAGTCCTGGTTCAGTCCTGGTTTAGTCCTGGTTCAGTCCTGGTTCAGTCCTGGTTCAGTCCTGGTTTAGTCCTGGTTCAGTCCTGGTTCAGTCCTGGTTCAGTCCTGGTTCAGTCCTGGTTTAGTCCTGGTTTCGTCCTGGTTCAGTCCTGGTTCAGTCCTGGTTTAGTCCTGGTTTAGTCCTGGTTTAGTCCTGGTTCAGTCCTGGTTCAGTCCTGGTCTAGTCCTGGTTCAGTCCTGGTTCAGTCCTGGTTCAGTCCTGGTTTAGTCCTGGTTTAGTCCTGGTTCAGTCCTGGTTTAGTCCTGGTTTAGTCCTGGTTCAGTCCTGGTTCAGTCCTGGTTTAGTCCTGGTCTAGTCCTGGTTTAGTCCTGGTTTAGTCCTGGTTTAGTCCTGGTTCAGTCCTGGTTTAGTCCTGGTTTAGTCCTGGTTTAGTCCTGGTCTAGTCCTGGTCTAGTCCTTGTACAGTCCTGGTTTAGTCCTGGTTTAGTCCTGGTCTAGTCCTGGTTCAGTCCTGGTTTAGTCCTGGTTTAGTCCTGGTTCAGTCCTGGTTCAGTCCTGGTTTAGTCCTGGTTTAGTCCTGGTTTAGTCCTGGTTTAGTCCTGCTTCAGTCCTGGTTTAGTCCTGGTCCAGTCCTGGTTCAGTCCTGGTTTAGTCCTGGTTTAGTCCTGGTTTAGACCTGGTTTAGTCCTGGTTCAGTCCTGGTTTAGTCCTGGTCCAGTCCTGGTTCAGTCCTGGTTTAGTCCTGGTTTAGTCCTGGTTTAGACCTGGTTTAGTCCTGGTTTAGTCCTGGTTTAGTCCTGGTTCAGTCCTGGTTTCGTCCTGGTCCAGTCCTGGTTCAGTCCTGGTTTAGTCCTGGTTTAGTCCTGGTTTAGACCTGGTTTAGTCCTGGTTTAGTCCTGGTTTAGTCCTGGTTCAGTCCTGGTTTAGTCCTGGTTTAGTTTTGGTTTAGTCCTGGTTTAGTCCTGGTTTAGTCCTGGTTCAGTCCTGGTTCAGTCCTGGTTTAGTCCTGGTTTAGTCCTGGTTCAGTCCTGGTTCAGTCCTGGTTTAGTCCTGGTTTAGTCCTGGTTTAGTCCTGGTTTAGTCCTGGTTCAGTCCTGGTTTAGTCCTGGTCCAGTCCTGGTTCAGTCCTGGTTTAGACCTGGTTTAGTCCTGGTTTAGTCCTGGTTTAGTCCTGGTTTAGTCCTGGTTCAGTCCTGGTTTAGTTTTGGTTTAGACCTGGTTTAGTCCTGGTTTAGACCTGGTTTAGTACTGGTTTAGTCCTGGTTCATTCCTGGTTCAGTCCTGGTTTAGTCCTGGTTTAGTCCTGGTTTAGTCCTGGTTTAGTCCTGGTTCAGTCCTGGTTTAGTCCTGGTCTAGTCCTGGTTTAGTCCTGGTCTAGTCCTGGTCTAGTCCTGGTTTAGTCCTGGTCTAGTCCTGGTTCAGTCCTGGTTCAGTCCTGGTTTAGTCCTGGTCTAGTCCTGGTTCAGTCCTGGTTTAGTCCTGGTTTAGTCCTGGTCTAGTCCTGGTTCAGTTCTGGTTCAGTCCTGGTTTAGTCCTGGTCTAGTCCTGGTTTAGTCCTGGTCTAGTCCTGGTCTAGTCCTGGTTTAGTCCTGGTTTAGTCCTGGTCTAGTCCTGGTTCAGTTCTGGTTCAGTCCTGGTTTAGTCCTGGTCTAGTCCTGGTTCAGTCCTGGTCTAGTCCTGGTTTAGTCCTGGTCTAGTCCTGGTTTAGTCCTGGTGTAGTCCTGGTTTAGGCCTGGTTTAGACCTGGTTTAGTCCTGGTTTAGACCTGGTTTAGTCCTGGCCTAGACCTGATTTAGTCCTGGTCTAGTCCTGGTTCAGTTCTGGTTCAGTCCTGGTTTAGTCCTGGTCTAGTCCTGGTTCAGTCCTGGTCTAGTCCTGGTTTAGTCCTGGTTCAGTCCTGGTCTAGTCCTGGTTTAGTCCTGGTCTAGTCCTGGTCTAGTCCTGGTTTAGTCCTGGTTTAGTCCTGGTCTAGTCCTGGTTCAGTCCTGGTCTAGTCCTGGTTTAGTCCTGGTTTAGTCCTGGTTTAGTCCTGGTCTAGTCCTGGTTCAGTCCTGGTCTAGTCCTGGTTTAGTCCTGGTCTAGTCCTGGTTTAGTCCTGGTTTAGTCCTGGTCTAGTCCTGGTTCAGTTCTGGTTCAGTCCTGGTTTAGTCCTGGTTCAGTCCTGGTCTAGTCCTGGTTTTGTCCTGGTCTAGTCCTGGTTCAGTCCTGGTCTAGTCCTGGTTTAGTCCTGGTCTAGTCCTGGTCTAGTTCTGGTCTAGTCCTGGTTTAGTCCTGGTTTAGTCCTGGTCTAGTCCTGGTCTAGTCCTGGTTCAGTCCTGGTTTAGTCCTGGTCTAGTCCTGGTTTAGTCCTGGTTTAGTCCTGGTTTAGTCCTGGTTTAGTCCTGGTCTAGTCCTGGATAAGTCCTGGTCTAGTCCTGGTTTAGTCCTGGTCTAGTCCTGGTTTAGTCCTGGTTTAGTCCTGGTTTAGTCCTGGTTTAGTCCTGGTCTAGTCCTGGTTTAGTCCTGGTTTAGTCCTGGTCTAGTCCTGGTTTAGTCCTGGTTTAGTCCTGGTTTAGTCCTGGTTTAGTCCTGGTTTAGTCCTGGTCTAGTCCTGGTCTAGTCCTGGTCTAGTCCTGGTTTAGTCCTGGTTTAGTCCTGGTTTAGTCCTGGTTTAGTCCAGGTTTAGTCCTGGTTTAGTCCTGGTTTAGTCCTGGTCTAGTCCTGGTCTAGTCCTGGTTTAGTCCTGGTTTAGTCCTGGTTTAGTCCTGGTCTAGTCCTGGTGTAGTCCTGGTTTAGTCCTGGTTTAGTCCTGGTTTAGTCCTGGTCTAGTCCTGGTTTAGTCCTGGTTTAGTCCTGGTTTAGTCCTGGTTTAGTCCTGGTTCAGTCCTGGTTTAGTCCTGGTTTAGTCCTGGTTTAGTCCTGGTTCAGTCCTGGTTCAGTCCTGGTTTAGTCCTGGTTTAGTCCTGGTTTAGTCCTGGTTCAGTCCTGGTTTAGTCCTGGTTTAGTCCTGGTTTAGTCCTGGTTCAGTCCTGGTTCAGTCCTGGTTCAGTCCTGGTTTAGTCCTGGTTTAGTCCTGGTCTAGTCCTGGTTTAGTCCTGGTGTAGTCCTGGTCTAGTCCTGGTCTAGTCCTGGTCTAGTCCTGGTGTAGTCCTGGTTCAGTCCTGGTTTAGTCCTGGTCTTGTCCTGGTTTAGTCCTGGTCTAGTCCTGGTCTAGTCCTGGTCTAGTCCTGGTCTAGTCCTGGTCTAGTCCTGGTTCAGTCCTGGTTTAGTCCTGGTCTAGTCCTGGTCTAGTCCTGGTTTAGTCCTGGTTTAGTCCTGGTCTAGTCCTGGTCTAGTCCTGGTTTAGTCCTGGTTTAGTCCTGGTTTAGTCCTGGTCTAGTCCTGGTCTAGTCCTGGTCTAGTCCTGGTCTAGTCCTGGTCTAGTCCTGGTTTAGTCCTGGTTTAGTCCTGGTCTAGTCCTGGTGTAGTCCTGGTGTAGTCCTGGTTCAGTCCTGGTTCAGTCCTGGTTTAGTCCTGGTTTAGTCCTGGTCTAGTCCTGGTCTAGTCCTGGTTTAGTCCTGGTTTAGTCCTGGTCTAGTCCTGGTTTAGTCCTGGTTCAGTCCTGGTTTAGTCCTGGTTTAGTCCTGGTTCAGTCCTGGTTTAGTCCTGGTCTAGTCCTGGTTTAGTCCTGGTCTAGTCCTGGTCTAGTCCTGGTCTAGTCCTGGTCTAGTCCTGGTTTAGTCCTGGTTTAGTCCTGGTTCAGTCCTGGTTCAGTCCTGGTTTAGTCCTGGTTTAGTCCTTGTTCAGTCCTGGTTTAGTCCTGGTTTAGTCCTGGTTTAGTCCTGGTTTAGTCCTGGTTCAGTCCTGGTTTAGTCCTGGTTTAGTCCTGGTCTAGTCCTGGTGTAGTCCTGGTCTAGTCCTGGTGTAGTCCTGGTTTAGTCCTGGTTTAGTCCTGGTCTAGTCCTGGTTCAGTCCTGGTTTAGTCCTGGTTTAGTCCTGGTGTAGTCCTGGTTTAGTCCTGGTTTAGTCCTGGTTTAGTCCTGGTTCAGTCCTGGTTCAGTCCTGGTTTAGTCCTGGTTCAGTCCTGGTTCAGTCCTGGTTTAGTCCTGGTTCAGTCCTGGTTCAGTCCTGGTTCAGTCCTGGTTCAGTCCTGGTTCAGTCCTGGTTCAGTCCTGGTTTAGTCCTGGTTTAGTCCTGGTTTAGTCCTGGTTCAGTCCTGGTTTAGTCCTGGTTTAGTCCTGGTTTAGTCCTGGTTCAGTCCTGGTTCAGTCCTGGTCTAGTCCTGGTTCAGTCCTGGTTCAGTCCTGGTTTAGTCCTGGTTTAGTCCTGGTTTAGTCCTGGTTTAGTCCTGGTTTAGTCCTGGTTTAGTCCTGGTTTAGTCCTGGTCTAGTCCTGGTTTAGTCCTGGTCTAGTCCTGGTTTAGTCCTGGTTTAGTCCTGGTTTAGTCCTGGTTCAGTCCTGGTTTAGTCCTGGTCAGTCCTGGTTTAGTCCTGGTTTAGTCCTGGTTTAGTCCTGGTTTAGTCCTGGTTTAGTCCTGGTTTAGTCCTGGTTTAGTCCTGGTTTAGTCCTGGTCTAGTCCTGGTTCAGTCCTGGTTCAGTCCTGGTTTAGTCCTGGTTTAGTCCTGGTTCAGTCCTGGTTTAGTCCTGGTTTAGTCCTGGTTTAGTCCTGGTTTAGTCCTGGTTCAGTCCTGGTTTAGTCCTGGTTTAGTCCTGGTTTAGTCCTGGTTTAGTCCTGGTTTAGTCCTGGTTCAGTCCTGGTTTAGTCCTGGTTTAGTCCTGGTTCAGTCCTGGTTTAGTCCTGGTTTAGTCCTGGTTTAGTCCTGGTTTAGTCCTGGTTTAGTCCTGGTTTAGTCCTGGTTCAGTCCTGGTTTAGTCCTGGTTTAGTCCTGGTTCAGTCCTGGTTCAGTCCTGGTTTAGTCCTGGTTTAGTCCTGGTTTAGTCCTGGTTTAGTCCTGGTTTAGTCCTGGTTCAGTCCTGGTTTAGTCCTGGTTTAGTCCTGGTTTAGTCCTGGTTTAGTCCTGGTTTAGTCCTGGTTTAGTCCTGGTTTAGTCCTGGTTTAGTCCTGGTTTAGTCCTGGTTCAGTCCTGGTTTAGTCCTGGTTTAGTCCTGGTTTAGTCCTGGTTTAGTCCTGGTTTAGTCCTGGTTTAGTCCTGGTTTAGTCCTGGTTTAGTCCTGGTCCAGTCCTGGTTCAGTCCTGGTTTAGTCCTGGTTTAGTCCTGGTTTAGTCCTGGTTTAGTCCTGGTTTAGTCCTGGTTTAGTCCTGGTTCAGTCCTGGTTTAGTCCTGGTTTAGTCCTGGTTTAGTCCTGGTTTAGTCCTGGTTTAGTCCTGGTTTAGTCCTGGTTCAGTCCTGGTTTAGTCCTGGTTTAGTCCTGGTTTAGTCCTGGTTTAGTCCTGGTTTAGTCCTGGTTTAGTCCTGGTTTAGTCCTGGTTTAGTCCTGGTTTAGTCCTGGTTTAGTCCTGGTTTAGTCCTGGTTTAGTCCTGGTTTAGTCCTGGTTTAGTCCTGGTTTAGTCCTGGTTTAGTCCTGGTTTAGTCCTGGTTTAGTCCTGGTTTAGTCCTGGTTTAGTCCTGGTTTAGTCCTGGTTTTAGTCCTGGTTTAGTCCTGGTTTAGTCCTGGTTTAGTCCTGGTTCAGTCCTGGTTTAGTCCTGGTTTAGTCCTGGTTTAGTCCTGGTTTAGTCCTGGTTCAGTCCTGGTTTAGTCCTGGTTTAGTCCTGGTTTAGTCCTGGTTCAGTCCTGGTTTAGTCCTGGTTTAGTCCTGGTTTAGTCCTGGTTTAGTCCTGGTTTAGTCCTGGTTTAGTCCTGGTTTAGTCCTGGTTTAGTCCTGGTTTAGTCCTGGTTTAGTCCTGGTTTAGTCCTGGTTTAGTCCTGGTTTAGTCCTGGTTTAGTCCTGGTTTAGTCCTGGTTTAGTCCTGGTTCAGTCCTGGTTTAGTCCTGGTTTAGTCCTGGTTTAGTCCTGGTTTAGTCCTGGTTTAGTCCTGGTTTAGTCCTGGTTTAGTCCTGGTTCAGTCCTGGTTTAGTCCTGGTTTAGTCCTGGTTTAGTCCTGGTTTAGTCCTGGTTTAGTCCTGGTTTAGTCCTGGTTTAGTCCTGGTTTAGTCCTGGTTTAGTCCTGGTTTAGTCCTGGTTTAGTCCTGGTTTAGTCCTGGTTTAGTCCTGGTTCAGTCCTGGTTTAGTCCTGGTTTAGTCCTGGTTTAGTCCTGGTTTAGTCCTGGTTTAGTCCTGGTTTAGTCCTGGTTTAGTCCTGGTTTAGTCCTGGTTTAGTCCTGGTTTAGTCCTGGTCTAGTCCTGGTTCAGTCCTGGTTTAGTCCTGGTTTAGTCCTGGTTTAGTCCTGGTTTAGTCCTGGTTTAGTCCTGGTTTAGTCCTGGTTTAGTCCTGGTTCAGTCCTGGTTTAGTCCTGGTTCAGTCCTGGTTTAGTCCTGGTTTAGTCCTGGTTCAGTCCTGGTTTAGTCCTGGTTTAGTCCTGGTTTAGTCCTGGTTTAGTCCTGGTTCAGTCCTGGTTCAGTCCTGGTTTAGTCCTGGTTTAGTCCTGGTTTAGTCCTGGTTTAGTCCTGGTTTAGTCCTGGTTTAGTCCTGGTTTAGTCCTGGTTCAGTCCTGGTTTAGTCCTGGTTTAGTCCTGGTTTAGTCCTGGTTTAGTCCTGGTTTAGTCCTGGTTTAGTCCTGGTTTAGTCCTGGTTTAGTCCTGGTTTAGTCCTGGTTCAGTCCTGGTTTAGTCCTGGTTTAGTCCTGGTTTAGTCCTGGTTTAGTCCTGGTTTAGTCCTGGTTTAGTCCTGGTTTAGTCCTGGTTTAGTCCTGGTTCATTCCTGGTTCAGTCCTGGTTTAGTCCTGGTTTAGTCCTGGTTTAGTCCTGGTTTAGTCCTGGTTTAGTCCTGGTTTAGTCCTGGTTTAGTCCTGGTTTAGTCCTGGTTTAGTCCTGGTTCATTCCTGGTTTAGTCCTGGTTTAGTCCTGGTTTAGTCCTGGTTTAGTCCTGGTTTAGTCCTGGTTTAGTCCTGGTTTAGTCCTGGTTTAGTCCTGGTTTAGTCCTGGTTTAGTCCTGGTTTAGTCCTGGTTTAGTCCTGGTTTAGTCCTGGTTTAGTCCTGGTTCAGTCCTGGTTCAGTCCTGGTTTAGTCCTGGTTTAGTCCTGGTTTAGTCCTGGTTTAGTCCTGGTTTAGTCCTGGTTCATTCCTGGTTTAGTCCTGGTTTAGTCCTGGTTTAGTCCTGGTTTAGTCCTGGTTTAGTCCTGGTTTAGTCCTGGTTTAGTCCTGGTTTAGTCCTGGTTCAGTCCTGGTTTAGTCCTGGTTTAGTCCTGGTTTAGTCCTGGTTCAGTCCTGGTTTAGTCCTGGTTTAGTCCTGGTTTAGTCCTGGTTTAGTCCTGGTTCAGTCCTGGTTTAGTCCTGGTTTAGTCCTGGTTTAGTCCTGGTTTAGTCCTGGTTTAGTCCTGGTTTAGTCCTGGTTTAGTCCTGGTTCAGTCCTGGTTTAGTCCTGGTTCATTCCTGGTTTAGTCCTGGTTTAGTCCTGGTTTAGTCCTGGTTTAGTCCTGGTTTAGTCCTGGTTTAGTCCTGGTTTAGTCCTGGTTTAGTCCTGGTTTAGTCCTGGTTTAGTCCTGGTTCAGTCCTGGTTTAGTCCTGGTTTAGTCCTGGTTTAGTCCTGGTTTAGTCCTGGTTTAGTCCTGGTTTAGTCCTGGTTCATTCCTGGTTTAGTCCTGGTTTAGTCCTGGTTTAGTCCTGGTTTAGTCCTGGTTTAGTCCTGGTTCAGTCCTGGTTTAGTCCTGGTTTAGTCCTGGTTTAGTCCTGGTTTAGTCCTGGTTTAGTCCTGGTTTAGTCCTGGTTTAGTCCTGGTTTAGTCCTGGTTTAGTCCTGGTTTAGTCCTGGTTTAGTCCTGGTTCAGTCCTGGTTTAGTCCTGGTTTAGTCCTGGTTTAGTCCTGGTTTAGTCCTGGTTTAGTCCTGGTTTAGTCCTGGTTTAGTCCTGGTTTAGTCCTGGTTTAGTCCTGGTTTAGTCCTGGTTTAGTCCTGGTTTAGTCCTGGTTTAGTCCTGGTTCATTCCTGGTTTAGTCCTGGTTTAGTCCTGGTTTAGTCCTGGTTTAGTCCTGGTTTAGTCCTGGTTTAGTCCTGGTTTAGTCCTGGTTTAGTCCTGGTTTAGTCCTGGTTTAGTCCTGGTTTAGTCCTGGTTTAGTCCTGGTTTAGTCCTGGTTTAGTCCTGGTTTAGTCCTGGTTTAGTCCTGGTTTAGTCCTGGTTTAGTCCTGGTTTAGTCCTGGTTTAGTCCTGGTTTAGTCCTGGTTTAGTCCTGGTTTAGTCCTGGTTTAGTCCTGGTTTAGTCCTGGTTTAGTCCTGGTTTAGTCCTGGTTCAGTCCTGGTTTAGTCCTGGTTTAGTCCTGGTTTAGTCCTGGTTTAGTCCTGGTTTAGTCCTGGTTTAGTCCTGGTTTAGTCCTGGTTTAGTCCTGGTTTAGTCCTGGTTTAGTCCTGGTTTAGTCCTGGTTTAGTCCTGGTTTAGTCCTGGTTTAGTCCTGGTTTAGTCCTGGTTTAGTCCTGGTTTAGTCCTGGTTTAGTCCTGGTTTAGTCCTGGGTTTAGTCCTGGTTTAGTCCTGGTTTAGTCCTGGTTTAGTCCTGGTTTAGTCCTGGTTTAGTCCTGGTTTAGTCCTGGTTCAGTCCTGGTTTAGTCCTGGTTTAGTCCTGGTTTTAGTCCTGGTTTAGTCCTGGTTTAGTCCTGGTTTAGTCCTGGTTTAGTCCTGGTTTAGTCCTGGTTCATTCCTGGTTTAGTCCTGGTTTAGTCCTGGTTTAGTCCTGGTTTAGTCCTGGTTTAGTCCTGGTTTAGTCCTGGTTTAGTCCTGGTTTAGTCCTGGTTTAGTCCTGGTTTAGTCCTGGTTTAGTCCTGGTTTAGTCCTGGTTTAGTCCTGGTTTAGTCCTGGTTCAGTCCTGGTTTAGTCCTGGTTTAGTCCTGGTTTAGTCCTGGTTTAGTCCTGGTTTAGTCCTGGTTTAGTCCTGGTTTAGTCCTGGTTCAGTCCTGGTTTAGTCCTGGTTTAGTCCTGGTTTAGTCCTGGTTCAGTCCTGGTTTAGTCCTGGTTCATTCCTGGTTTAGTCCTGGTTTAGTCCTGGTTTAGTCCTGGTTCATTCCTGGTTTAGTCCTGGTTTAGTCCTGGTTTAGTCCTGGTTTAGTCCTGGTTCATTCCTGGTTTAGTCCTGGTTTAGTCCTGGTTTAGTCCTGGTTTAGTCCTGGTTCATTCCTGGTTTAGTCCTGGTTTAGTCCTGGTTTAGTCCTGGTTTAGTCCTGGTTCATTCCTGGTTTAGTCCTGGTTTAGTCCTGGTTTAGTCCTGGTTTAGTCCTGGTTCATTCCTGGTTTAGTCCTGGTTTAGTCCTGGTTTAGTCCTGGTTTAGTCCTGGTTCATTCCTGGTTTAGTCCTGGTTTAGTCCTGGTTTAGTCCTGGTTTAGTCCTGGTTTAGTCCTGGTTCATTCCTGGTTTAGTCCTGGTTTAGTCCTGGTTTAGTCCTGGTTTAGTCCTGGTTCATTCCTGGTTTAGTCCTGGTTTAGTCCTGGTTTAGTCCTGGTTTAGTCCTGGTTCAGTCCTGGTGTAGTCCTGGTTTAGTCCTGGTTTAGTCCTGGTTTAGTCCTGGTTTAGTCCTGGTTCAGTCCTGGTTTAGTCCTGGTTTAGTCCTGGTTTAGTCCTGGTTTAGTCCTGGTTCAGTCCTGGTTTAGTCCTGGTTCAGTCCTGGTTTAGTCCTGGTTTAGTCCTGGTTTAGTCCTGGTTTAGTCCTGGTTTAGTCCTGGTTCAGTCCTGGTTTAGTCCTGGTTTAGTCCTGGTTTAGTCCTGGTTCATTCCTGGTTTAGTCCTGGTTTAGTCCTGGTTTAGTCCTGGTTTAGTCCTGGTTCATTCCTGGTTTAGTCCTGGTTTAGTCCTGGTTTAGTCCTGGTGTAGTCCTGGTTTAGTCCTGGTTCAGTCCTGGTTTAGTCCTGGTTTAGTCCTGGTTTAGTCCTGGTTCAGTCCTGGTTTAGTCCTGGTTCATTCCTGGTTTAGTCCTGGTTTAGACCTGGTTCATTCCTGGTTTAGTCCTGGTTTAGTCCTGGTTCAGTCCTGGTGTAGTCCTGGTTTAGTCCTGGTTCAGTCCTGGTGTAGTCCTGGTTTAGTCCTGGTTTAGTCCTGGTTTAGTCCTGGTTTAGTCCTGGTTTAGACCTGGTTTAGTCCTGGTTTAGTCCTGGTTTAGACCCTCTGTGATCTCATCAGTTCCTGTAACAGAAACCTTGTGTTTCCCGCTCTGAAAAACAGTTTCCTCATTTTTCTGTGAAGGTTTCCTGGTTAAGCTGTGCTCCCTGTCACCAGGGGGTTGGGGGTTTCCTGGTTAAGCTGTGCTCCCTGTCACCAGGGGGTTGGGGGTTTCCTGGTTAAGCTGTGCTCCCTGTCACCAGGGGGTTGGAGGTTTCTGGCTCAGAGTTGCTCGTGGGTTCGTTTGAGGACAGATTTGGACAGGACCGTAGATCTCAGAACAAGTGAAGGTCCATAAAGAGCCTGGCCCTGGTTCAGGCCCGAGGGGCGAATAGAAACGACTCGTAATGAGGCCGTTTGGTTCAGTTCAGGCCACAAACCAAAGAAATGAGTTCAGCCGTATCACATTTAGCTCCTGTCCATGTGCAGCCCTGTTTTAATGCCGGACTGTGGGACATTAAACCTGCCAACACCCCCACAGCGGTGTGTTTACTGGCACATGGCATTATTAGGTCCCCACAGCGGTGTGTTTACTGGCACATGGCATTATTAGGTCCCCACAGCGGTGTGTTTACTGACCTGGCACATGGCATTATTAGGTCCCCACAGCGGTGTGTTTACTGACCTGGCACATGGCATTATTAGGTCCCCACAGCGGTGTGTTTACTGGCACATGGCATTATTAGGTCCCCACAGCGGTGTGTTTACTGGCACATGGCATTATTAGGCCCCCACAGCGGTGTGTTTACTGGCACATGGCATTATTAGGTCCCCACAGTGGTGTGTTTACTGGCACATGGCATTATTAGGTCCCCACAGCGGTGTGTTTACTGGCACATGGCATTATTAGGTCCCCACAGCGGTGTGTTTACTGACCTGGCACATGGCATTATTAGGTCCCCACAGCGGTGTGTTTACTGACCTGGCACATGGCATTATTAGGTCCCCACAGCGGTGTGTTTACTGGCACATGGCATTATTAGGTCCCCACAGCGGTGTGTTTACTGGCACATGGCATTATTAGGCCCCCACAGCGGTGTGTTTACTGGCACATGGCATTATTAGGTCCCCACAGCGGTGTGTTTACTGGCACATGGCATTATTAGGCCCCCACAGCGGTGTGTTTACTGGCACATGGCATTATTAGGTCCCCACAGTGGTGTGTTTACTGACCTGGCACATGGCATTATTAGGTCCCCACAGCGGTGTGTTTACTGACCTGGCACATGGCATTATTAGGTCCCCACAGCGGTGTGTTTACTGACCTGGCACATGGCATTATTAGGTCCCCACAGCGGTGTGTTTACTGACCTGGCACATGGCATTATTAGGTCCCCACAGCGGTGTGTTTACTGGCACATGGCATTATTAGGTCCCCACAGCGGTGTGTTTACTGGCACATGGCATTATTAGGTCCCCACAGCGGTGTGTTTACTGACCTGGCACATGGCATTATTAGGTCCCCACAGCGGTGTGTTTACTGACCTGGCACATGGCATTATTAGGTCCCCACAGCGGTGTGTTTACTGGCACATGGCATTATTAGGTCCCCACAGCGGTGTGTTTACTGGCACATGGCATTATTAGGTCCCCACAGCGGTGTGTTTACTGACCTGGCACATGGCATTATTAGGTCCCCACAGCGGTGTGTTTACTGGCACATGGCATCATTCGGTCCCCACAGCGGTGTGTTTACTGACCTGGCACATGGCATTATTAGGACCCCACAGCGGTGTGTTTACTGACCTGGCACATGGCATTATTAGGTCCCCACAGCGGTGTGTTTACTGGCACATGGCATCATTCGGTCCCCACAGCGGTGTGTTTACTGACCTGGCACATGGCATTATTTGGACCCCACAGCGGTGTGTTTACTGACCTGGCACATGGCATTATTAGGTCCCCACAGCGGTGTGTTTACTGGTACATGGCATTATTAGGTCCCCACAGCGGTGTGTTTACTGACCTGGCACATGGCATTATTAGGACCCCACAGCAGTGTGTTTACTGACCTGGCACATGGCATTATTAGGTCCCCACAGCGGTGTGTTTACTGGCACATGGCATTATTAGGTCCCCACAGCGGTGTGTTTACTGGCACATGGCATTATTAGGTCCCCACAGCGGTGTGTTTACTGGCACATGGCATTATTTGGTCCCCACAGCGGTGTGTTTACTGGCACATGGCATTATTTGGTCCCCACAGCGGTGTGTTTATGGCATTATTAGGTTTACACATTTGTTTCCCCAGTTACATTCTGCCCCTGAATGTCCCACTGTTTAAGCCCAGGGGAAAATACGACTGTGACCCGAACCTTCCGGGAACCAGAACCTCCAACCGACTTCGGTCTGCGGGCTCCACCGCACCATCGCCTGGACCTCCGCCTGGACCTCCACCTGGACCTCCACCTCTGTGGGCCTCGTCTGCAGTGACCTCCACCTTTCCACGGGTCCAGGTTAGGTGCACACGAACTACACCAGCAAACTACACCCGCACACGAACTACACCCGCACACGAACTACACCCGCACACGAACTACACCCGCACACGAACTACACCCGCACACGAACTACACCCGCACAAGAACTACACCCGCACACGAACTACACCCGCACACGAACTACACCAGCACACGAACTACACCCGCACAAGAACTACACCCGCACACGAACTACACCCGCACACGAACTACACCCGCACACGAACTACACACGCACAAGAACTACACCAGCACACGAGCTACACCCGCACACGAACTACACCAGCACGCGAACTACACACGCACACGAACTGCACCAGCACACAAACTACACCCGCACAAGAACTACACCCGCACACGAACTACACCCGCACAAGAACTACACCCGCACAAGAACTACACCAGCACACGAACTACACCCGCACAAGAACTACACCCGCATAAGAACTACACCCGCACACGAACTACACCCGCACAAGAACTACACCCGCACAAGAACTACACCCGCACAAGAACTACACCAGCACACAAACTACACCCTGCACAAACTACACCCACAGACAAACTACACCCACACACAAACTATACCTGCACACAAACTATACCTGCACACAAACTACACCAGCACACAATCTACACCCACACACAATCTACACCAGCACACAAACTACACCCGCACACAAACTACACCCGGCACAAACTACACCCACAGACAAACTACACCCACAGACAAACTATACCTGCACACAAACTACACCTGTACACAAACTACACCTGTACACAAACTACACCTGCACACAAACTACACCTGCACACAAACGACACCCACAAAGAAACTACACCTGCACACAAACTACACCTGTACACAAACTACACCTGCACACAAACTACACCTGTACACAAACTATACCTGCACACAAACTACACCCGCACACAAACTATACCTGCACACAAACTACACCCACAGACAAACTACACCTGTACACAAACTACACCCACAGACAAACTACACCTGTACACAAACTACACCTGTACACAAACTACACCCACAGACAAACTACACCTGTACACAAACTACACCCACAGACAAACTACACCTGTACACAAACTACACCTGTACACAAACTACACCCACAGACAAACTACACCTGTACACAAACTACACCTGCACACAAACTACACCTGTACACAAACTACACCTGCACACAAACTACACCTGTACACAAACTACACCTGCACACAAACTACACCTGCACACAAACTACACCTGCACACAAACTACACCTGTACACAAACTACACCTGTACACAAACTACACCTGTACACAAACTACACCTGTACACAAACTACACCCACAAACAAACTACACCTGTACACAAACTATACCTGCACACAAACTACACCTGCACACAAACTACACCCACAGACAAACTACACCTGTACACAAACTACACCTGCACACAAACTACACGAGTTACACGTGGGCACTGACGGTAGGTGTTTGCATTATCAGGTTTATACATGATTCACACTGAAACAAATTAGCAACAGAAACCATAAAAAAGAAAAATAGATTTGAAAATATAATTCAAAGCTATTAAAGATGTTAAGATTAAGGTAATTTACCTTAATCTTAATCTTATTTCTACAGTGCTTTTCACAGACACATGTCCACAAAGGCGCTGTACACAGCATTGTATTATTAACAGAGCGTTCTTCTTCATTCACTCCTGAGAGTTAGGGTTTGGTGTAAACTCCTGTTGTAACCACAGCTGCCCTGGGGCAGACTGACAGAAGGGCGGCTGCCGACCGGTGCCATCAGCCTCTAACCAGCATCACTCACTCCACTGTCACACCTACAGCAGGTTTTGGGTTGATGGGGGAAACTGGAGGCCGGCGGAACATCCAGACACGGGAAGAACATGCAAACGCCACACAGAAAGGCCCGGGCGACCCAGAACCTTCTTGCTGTGAGGCATGAGTGCCAGCACCATGCTGCTGAAGTAAAACAATATACACATTCAATTAAAACAACTTTAAGATAGTCCTCGGGGAATTTTTTGTGTGATTTTCTTTCCATTGGGAGGTAAATGGCATTGAGATTATATTACATATTCTTTATTTAATCATCTGTAATGGACATGTGACTCTTTTCATTTCTACTGAAATACCATCTACCCTAACCCTAATCCCCAGCTCTGGTACCCCCCAATGTGGGCGGCTGGGTAATACCCAACCCTGCTGGTTGTACTGGTCACACCCGCCCTGCTGCTTTAAGCAGGAGGTGTGCACGACACCAGATACTTCCAGTCAAAGGAACTATCTCAGAGTAGGATGTCAAAAAGTCCTAAAGCGATGGCCCTATACGGTTCCTACCCTGTGCGAAAGTATGTACAGTATGTTCCTTCCTGCAGTATACAGTCACTGCAGCATTTTAAACCTATAGACTTTTCTCATTGAAATTTGATACGACTTAGAGAATGATATCTTGGTTTTATATTTTATATAGTACATGTTTTTTCACTGTGTTTAATTTATTTTTTAAATACCTATATCATTGCTGTGTTATTGCGGTCTAGCATTTTTGTAAGCTTAATTTGATTTGAAACTGCTAGGCTACTGTTCCTACAGTACCGACACCCAGAGTCATTGCTGTGATGGTTCTGTACCTTCATGACTTGACCAGGTCTTTGTGGTGAAATGTGCACATTGGTCCTGATAAAAGCCACTGGAACAAACTTGAATCAACCCAGTTCTCCAGTTCAGGTCCAGTGGCCACACCAGCTCGTCAAAGCCTGATCTTGTCAGATCTCAGAAGCTCAGCAGAACCTGGTCAGGACTTGGATGGAGACACTGGGAACACCGGGGCCACACGGGGGCGCCAGTGGCAAAAACTGTTGTTGCAGGCAAGGCACTTCACCCACATTGCCTCGTATGAAAGTGGTGTGTGTGAGTGTTGGTGGTGGTCAGAGGGGCCGATGGTGCAGATTGGAGCCTCGCTTCTGTCAGTCTGCCCCAGGGCAGCTGTGGCTACAATAGTTTACACCACCGGGTGTGGAGTGAATGAATAATGAGCTGTAAAGTGCTTTGGGGATCTTGAAAGGCGCTGTACAAATGTAATGATGAATTAGTTCTCCAGCCCATGGACCTGGCCTTAGAGAGAGCAGAGCAGGAGCTTCTCCACCCACACAGACCAGAGGCAGATCAGAAGGACTAAGATTGTCATGGTACACTCCAGGTTTTGTTTCTTCCCTGGTTCACCCTAACCCCCTCACTTACCTCCTCACCTGGATCTGCTGGGCGTGACTCCCCCTCCTGCTCCTGGGCTGACCTGGGAACCTGTTCCTCATCACTAATCTTCGTCTCCAGTATATCAGCTCCTCACAGTTCTCCTCACCAGCTCTGTCAGATCGTCAGTTAACCTACGCAGTGAACGTTTGCGTCAGCTTTTTTGGATTCTTTGCCCGGTTCGTTTGTATTTTTACTTACCTGTCTGTTTTCTGCTCCAGCTCCCTGCCAGTCTGCGCCTGCTCCACCCTCTGCTCCAGCCTGTTCAACCCTGCCTGTCTCCACTGCCTGCTGCTCCCAGACCTGCCTGTTACCTCTGCAGTTTCTCATATGTGTAAATAAATCACTGTTAACTCTTCCTGAATTCCGGTCTGCTTTGGAGTCCTTCCCTTGTTTGTGACAAACATGAGGTCAGTGTTCCACTGTTTGGGCTGAGCCTTAGTGATTCATGTTTCTATACCCGACGCCATGAGCCACTTTCTTTAGGCCAAAGAATAATTACAGCTTTGTTTTCTGAAGTTTACACTGCACAGTAGACTGTACGTCCACACAGGACTCACGGTCACCACCGGACTCCTGCTCAGCTCTGAGGCCAGTCTTCTCCGATGGCTCACCATTTTAATAGATACTAGCCTAATTGAGAAATTGTAGATTTTATTTTAATTTTCTAACATAGGCTGATGTGCTCCAAATCAGAATATCCATCAATAATTTAGTGGTAAACTCTTTCGATTTGAGCAGGTCCATTAAATACAACACAAGTGTCCCCACAGCCATTATAAAGGGCATTTACAACTCAGTTCTTATTTAAGACATAAACATTAAAATAATTGCTAAATTTACTCTTAAAAGGTTAAAAAAAAATCGACCTTTAATCTGTCTTTAACACTTTGAACACCGGTCTGAAGTTCTTAGGACAGGATGGGTCCCAGCTGTGGCTCTTGAGGAGGGATCTGACCTGTTTTAGGAGCTGCAGGAAAGTGAATATTTACAACATTAAGAACATCTTCTAAACAATTAAAAACAGGTTTAAGAAGGGGAGTGTGGATATGTCGCTGGGATTTTGTCAGGGTTTCTGTGTTTGTCTGCTCCTCTCTGGGGGCGTGGCTAATGCTGCAGTGTGGTTCACCTGCAGCTCATGGTCCAATCACCAGTACTTAGTCCTGTCCTTCTCCTGTGCTCCTGGTCAGTTCATTTCCTTGTTCATCCCTTGTCTACGTCCTCGTCCTGCTTGTCCACGTCGTCCTGCCTGACCTTGTCCAGTCTTACCTGTGAGTTGACCCTAATGTTTTCCTTCTGTCTCCGTCTCCAGCTCCCAGCACCACATCCGGCAATAAACCTGTTTAACATCTACCTGCGCTGATGTCTCTGCTACCACACCCTCACATGACAGATATGTCCCAATGTGGTGCTTTAAAAGACTTTCACATTGACCATATCAAACATGATGTGTGGACAGGAGCTCCCTGTCGAGTGCAGGAACAGGACGGTCCCTGTCGAACAGGGACAGTCCCTGTCGAGTGCAGGAACAGGACGGTCCCTGTCGAACAGGGACAGTCCCTGTCGAGTGCAGGAACAGGACGGTCCCTGTCGAACAGGGACAGAGCAGCAGAAACCGCAGGTGTGGCCTTAGATTCTTTTGGAAAGAAGTTTGGTCCAAGATCTTGGGCATTTCTTGTAGTAGTCCTGCTGTAGTCCTGCTGTAGTCCTGCTGTAGTCCTGCTGTAGTCCTAGTGTAGTCCTAGTGTAGTCCTGCTGTAGTCCTAGTGTAGTCCTGCTGTAGTCCTGCTGTAGTCCTAGTGTAGTCCTAGTGTAGTCCTAGTGTAGTCCTGCTGTAGTCCTAGTGTAGTCCTGCTGTAGTCCTGCTGTAGTCCTAGTGTAGTCCTGCTGTAGTCCTAGTGTAGTCCTGCTGTAGTCCTGCTGTAGTCCTGCTGTAGTCCTGCTGTAGTCCTAGTGTAGTCCTGCTGTAGTCCTGCTGTAGTCCTAGTGTAGTCCTGCTGTAGTCCTAGTGTAGTCCTGCTGTAGTCCTAGTGTAGTCCTAGTGTAGTCCTAGTGTAGTCCTGCTGTAGTCCTGGTGTAGTCCTAGTGTAGTCCTGCTGTAGTCCTGGTGTAGTCCTAGTGTAGTCCTAGTGTAGTCCTGCTGTAGTCCTGCTGTAGTCCTGCTGTAGTCCTGCTGTAGTCCTGCTGTAGTCCTAGTGTAGTCCTAGTGTAGTCCTGGTGTAGTCCTAGTGTAGTCCTAGTGTAGTCCTAGTGTAGTCCTAGTGTAGTCCTGCTGTAGTCCTGCTGTAGTCCTGCTGTAGTCCTGCTGTAGTCCTAGTGTAGTCCTGCTGTAGTCCTGCTGTAGTCCTGCTGTAGTCCTAGTGTAGTCCTAGTGTAGTCCTAGTGTAGTCCTGCTGTAGTCCTGCTGTAGTCCTAGTGTAGTCCTAGTGTAGTCCTAGTGTAGTCCTGCTGTAGTCCTAGTGTAGTCCTAGTGTAGTCCTAGTGTAGTCCTGCTGTAGTCCTGCTGTAGTCCTAGTGTAGTCCTGGTGTAGTCCTAGTGTAGTCCTGCTGTAGTCCTGCTGTAGTCCTAGTGTAGTCCTGCTGTAGTCCTGCTGTAGTCCTAGTGTAGTCCTGGTGTAGTCCTAGTGTAGTCCTAGTGTAGTCCTGCTGTAGTCCTGCTGTAGTCCTAGTGTAGTCCTGCTGTAGTCCTAGTGTAGTCCTAGTGTAGTCCTAGTGTAGTCCTAGTGTAGTCCTGGTGTAGTCCTAGTGTAGTCCTGCTGTAGTCCTGCTGTAGTCCTAGTGTAGTCCTGCTGTAGTCCTGCTGTAGTCCTAGTGTAGTCCTGCTGTAGTCCTAGTGTAGTCCTAGTGTAGTCCTGCTGTAGTCCTAGTGTAGTCCTGCTGTAGTCCTAGTGTAGTCCTAGTGTAGTCCTAGTGTAGTCCTGCTGTAGTCCTGCTGTAGTCCTAGTGTAGTCCTAGTGTAGTCCTAGTGTAGTCCTAGTGTAGTCCTGCTGTAGTCCTAGTGTAGTCCTAGTGTAGTCCTGCTGTAGTCCTGCTGTAGTCCTAGTGTAGTCCTGCTGTAGTCCTAGTGTAGTCCTGCTGTAGTCCTAGTGTAGTCCTAGTGTAGTCCTAGTGTAGTCCTGCTGTAGTCCTGCTGTAGTCCTAGTGTAGTCCTAGTGTAGTCCTAGTGTAGTCCTAGTGTAGTCCTGCTGTAGTCCTGCTGTAGTCCTGCTGTAGTCCTAGTGTAGTCCTGCTGTAGTCCTAGTGTAGTCCTAGTGTAGTCCTGCTGTAGTCCTAGTGTAGTCCTAGTGTAGTCCTAGTGTAGTCCTGCTGTAGTCCTAGTGTAGTCCTAGTGTAGTCCTGCTGTAGTCCTAGTGTAGTCCTGGTGTAGTCCTAGTGTAGTCCTGCTGTAGTCCTGCTGTAGTCCTAGTGTAGTCCTGCTGTAGTCCTGCTGTAGTCCTAGTGTAGTCCTGCTGTAGTCCTGCTGTAGTCCTGCTGTAGTCCTAGTGTAGTCCTGCTGTAGTCCTGCTGTAGTCCTAGTGTAGTCCTAGTGTAGTCCTAGTGTAGTCCTAGTGTAGTCCTGCTGTAGTCCTAGTGTAGTCCTAGTGTAGTCCTAGTGTAGTCCTGCTGTAGTCCTAGTGTAGTCCTGCTGTAGTCCTGCTGTAGTCCTAGTGTAGTCCTAGTGTAGTCCTGCTGTAGTCCTAGTGTAGTCCTGCTGTAGTCCTGCTGTAGTCCTAGTGTAGTCCTGCTGTAGTCCTAGTGTAGTCCTGCTGTAGTCCTGCTGTAGTCCTAGTGTAGTCCTGCTGTAGTCCTAGTGTAGTCCTGCTGTAGTCCTAGTGTAGTCCTGGTGTAGTCCATAACACCTGCCACTCTTTAACACCTGTCACTCTTTAACACCTGTCACTGAAGCCTTTCAGGTGTTCAGAGAAATGACAGGTGAATGTGGTGAATAATGTGTTTTTATTGAGAAGTTAAAAACCACAGGTTAAACTTGATTAAACACAGTTATACAAACCAGGACTAAACCAGGACTAAACCAGGACAAAACCTGGACTAATCCAAGACTACACCGAGACTAAACCCAGGACTAACCCAGGACTAACCCAGGACTAACCCAGGACAAACCCAGGACAAACCCAGGACAAACCCAGGACTAACCCAGGACTAATCCAAGACTACACCGAGACTAAACCCAGGACTAACCCAGGACTAACCCAGGACTAACCCAGGACAAACCCAGGACAAACCCAGGACTAACCCAGGACAAACCCAGGACTAATCCAGGACTAACCCAGGACTAACCCAGGACTAATCCAAGACTACACCGAGACTAAACCCAGGACTAACCCAGGACAAACCCAGGACAAACCCTGGACTAACCCAGGACTAACCCAGGACTAACCCAGGACTAACCCAGGACTAAACCTGGACTAATCCAAGACTACACCGAGACTAAACCCAGGACTAACCCAGGACTAACCCAGGACTAACCCAGGACTAACCCAGGACTAACCCAGGACAAACCCAGGACTAACCCAAGACAAACCCAGGACTAACCCAGGACTAACCCAGGACTAACCCAGGACTAACCCTGGACTAACCCAAGACAAACCCAGGACAAACCCAGGACAAACCCAGGACAAACCCAGGACTAACCCAGGACTAACCCAGGACTAACCCTGGACTAACCCAGGACAAACCCAGGACAAACCCAGGACAAACCCAGGACAAACCCAGGACTAACCCAGGACTAAACCTGGACTAACCCAGGACTAACCCAGGACTAACCCTGGACTAACCCAGGACTAACCCAGGACTAACCCAGGACTAACCCAGGACTAACCCAGGACTAACCCAGGACTAACCCAGGACAAACCCAGGACAAACCCAGGACAAACCCAGGACAAACCCTGGACTAACCCAGGACTAACCCAGGACTAACCCAGGACTAACCCAGGACTAACCCAGGACTAACCCAGGACTAACCCAGGACTAACCCAAGACAAACCCAGGACAAACCCAGGACTAACCCAGGACTAACCCAGGACTAACCCAGGACTAACCCAGGACTAACCCAGGACTAACCCAGGACTAATCCAAGACAAACCCAGGACAAACCCTGGACTAACCCAGGACTAACCCAGGACTAACCCAGGACTAATCCAAGACAAACCCAGGACAAACCCAGGACTAACCCAGGACTAACCCAGGACTAACCCAGGACTAACCCAGGACTAACCCAGGACTAACCCAGGACTAATCCAAGACAAACCCAGGACAAACCCAGGACTAACCCAGGACTAACCCAGGACTAACCCAGGACAAACCCTGGACTAACCCTGGACTAACCCAGGACTAACCCAGGACTAACCCAGGACTAACCCTGGACTAACCCTGGACTAACCCTGGACTAACCCAAGACAAACCCAGGACAAACCCAGGACTAACCCAGGACTAACCCAGGACTAACCCAGGACTAACCCTGGACTAACCCAGGACAAACCCAGGACAAACCCAGGACTAACCCAGGACTAACCCAGGACTAAACCTGGACTAACCCAGGACTAACCCAGGACTAACCCTGGACTAACCCTGGACTAACCCAGGACAAACCCAGGACTAACCCAGGACTAACCCAGGACTAACCCAGGACTAACCCTGGACAAACCCAGGACAAACCCAGGACTAACCCAGGACTAACCCAGGACAAACCCAGGACAAACCCAGGACAAACCCAGGACAAACCCAGGACAAACCCTGGACTAACCCAGGACTAACCCAGGACTAACCCAGGACTAACCCAGGACAAACCCAGGACAAACCCAGGACAAACCCAGGACAAACCCAGGACAAACCCAGGACAAACCCAGGACAAACCCAGGACAAACCCAGGACAAACCCAGGACAAACGCAGGACAAACCCAGGACAAACCCAGGACAAACCCAGGACAAACCCAGGACAAACCCAGGACAAACCCAGGACAAACCCAGGACAAACCCAGGACAAACCCAGGACAAACCCAGGACAAACCCTGGACAAACCCAGGACAAACCCAGGACAAACCCAGGACAAACCCAGGACAAACCCAGGACTAACCCAGGACAAACCCAGGACAAACCCAGGACAAACCCAGGACAAACCCAGGACTAACCCTGGACTAACCCAGGACAAACCCAGGACAAACCCAGGACAAACCCAGGACTAACCCAGGACTAACCCAGGACTAACCCAGGACTAAACCAGGACTAACCCAGGACTAACCCAGGACTAACCCAGGACTAACCCAGGACTAAACCAGGACAAACCCAGGACTAACCCAGGACTAACCCAGGACAAACCCAGGACAAACCCAGGACTAAACCAGGACTAACCCAGGACTAACCCAGGACTAACCCAGGACAAACCCAGGACAAACCCAGGACAAACCCAGGACAAACCCAGGACAAACCCAGGACAAACCTAGGACTAACCCAGGACTAACCCAGGACTAACCCAGGACAAACCCAGGACAAACCCAGGACTAAACCAGGACTAAACCAGGACTAACCCTGGACTAACCCTGGACAAACCCTGGACAAACCCTGGACTAACCCTGGACTAACCCTGGACTAACCCTGGACTAACCCAGGACTAACCCTGGACTAACCCAGGACTAAACCTGGACAAACCCAGGACTAACCCAGGACTAACCCAGGACAAACCCAGGACAAACCCAGGACTAAACCAGGACTAACCCAGGACTAACCCAGGACTAACCCAGGACAAACCCAGGACAAACCCAGGACAAACCCAGGACAAACCCAGGACAAACCCAGGACAAACCTAGGACTAACCCAGGACTAACCCAGGACTAACCCAGGACAAACCCAGGACAAACCCAGGACTAAACCAGGACTAAACCAGGACTAACCCTGGACTAACCCTGGACAAACCCTGGACTAACCCTGGACTAACCCTGGACTAACCCTGGACTAACCCTGGACTAACCCAGGACAAACCCAGGACAAACCCAGGACAAACCCTGGACTAACCCTGGACTAACCCAGGACTAACCCAGGACTAACCCAGGACTAACCCAGGACAAACCCAGGACTAACCCTGGACTAACCCTGGACTAACCCTGGACTAACCCTGGACTAACCCTGGACTAACCCTGGACTAACCCTGGACTAAACCTGGACTAATCCAGGACAAACCCAGGACTAACCCAGGACTAACCCAGGACAAACCCAGGACTAACCCAGGACAAACCCAGGACTAACCCAGGACAAACCCAGGACAAACCCAGGACAAACCCAGGACAAACCCAGGACTAACCCAGGACTAACCCAGGACTAACCCAGGACTAACCCAGGACTAACCCAGGACAAACCCAGGACAAACCCTGGACTAACCCTGGACTAACCCTGGACTAACCCTGGACTAACCCTGGACTAACCCAGGACAAACCCAGGACAAACCCAGGACTAACCCTGGACTAACCCAGGACTAACCCAGGACTAACCCAGGACTAACCCAGGACTAACCCAGGACTAACCCAGGACAAACCCTGGACTAACCCTGGACTAACCCTGGACTAACCCTGGACTAACCCAGGACTAACCCAGGACAAACCCAGGACAAACCCTGGACTAACCCAGGACTAAACCTGGACTAATCCAAGACTACACCTGGACTAAACCCAGGACTAACCCAGGACTAACCCAGGACTAACCCAGGACTAACCCTGGACTAACCCAGGACAAACCCTGGACTAACCCTGGACTAACCCTGGACTAACCCAGGACAAACCCAGGACAAACCCTGGACTAACCCAGGACTAAACCTGGACTAATCCAAGACTACACCGAGACTAAACCCAGGACTAACCCAGGACTAACCCAGGACTAACCCAGGACTAACCCTGGACTAACCCAGGACAAACCCAGGACAAACCCTGGACTAACCCAGGACAAACCCAGGACTAACCCTGGACTAACCCAGGACAAACCCAGGACTAACCCTGGACTAACCCAGGACTAACCCAGGACTAACCCAGGACTAACCCAGGACTAACCCAGGACAAACCCAGGACTAACCCAGGACAAACCCAGGACAAACCCAGGACTAACCCTGGACTAACCCAGGACAAACCCAGGACTAACCCTGGACTAACCCAGGACTAACCCAGGACTAACCCAGGACAAACCCTGGACTAACCCTGGACTAACCCTGGACTAACCCAGGACTAACCCTGGACTAACCCAGGACTAACCCAGGACTAACCCAGGACTAACCCAGGACAAACCCAGGACAAACCCAGGACAAACCCAGGACAAACCCTGGACTAACCCTGGACTAACCCTGGACTAACCCAGGACTAACCCTGGACTAACCCAGGACTAACCCTGGACTAACCCAGGACAAACCCAGGACAAACCCTGGATTAACCCTGGACTAACCCAGGACTAACCCAGGACTAACCCTGGACTAACCCAGGACAAACCCAGGACAAACCCTGGACTAACCCTGGACTAACCCAGGACTAACCCTGGACTAACCCAGGACAAACCCTGGACTAACCCTGGACTAACCCAGGACTAACCCTGGACTAACCCAGGACTAACCCTGGACTAACCCAGGACAAACCCAGGACAAACCCTGGACAAACCCAGGACAAACCCTGGACTAACCCAGGACTAAACCTGGACTAATCCAAGACTACACCGAGACTAAACCCAGGACTAACCCTGGACTAACCCTGGACTAACCCAGGACTAACCCAGGACTAACCCTGGACTAACCCTGGACTAACCCAGGACTAACCCAGGACTAAACCAGGACTAAACCAGGACTAAACCAGGACCCAGTGGTGGGTAGTACTCAGTTACTTTCACTTAATTTATAAATAAGAGTCATTTAAGGACTGTGTACTTTTACTCCTACTCGAGTAATGCATTTATATCATATATATGGTACAGTGATCAGGAGTAACTTAGAGTAACTTAGAGTAACTTAGAGTAACTTAGAGTAACTTAGAGTAACTTAGAGAGTAACTTAGAGTAACTTAGAGTAACTTGGAGAGTAACTTAGAGTAACTTAGAGTAACTTAGAGTAACTTAGAGTAACTTAGAGTAACTTAGAGTAACTTAGAGTAACTTGGAGAGTAACTTGGAGAGTAACTTAGAGTAACTTGGAGAGTAACTTGGAGAGTAACTTAGAGTAACTTAGAGTGTAACTTAGAGTAACTTAGAGTAACTTGGAGAGTAACTTAGAGTAACTTGGAGAGTAACTTGGAGAGTAACTTAGAGTAACTTGGAGAGTAACTTAGAGTAACTTAGAGTAACTTGGAGAGTAACTGTGGGGGCGGGGCATCTGATTTATAATTTTGGTGAATGTGACAAAACCTGAAATAAATCTCAAAATCTGGATTTATGGAGTTTTCAACCCCACACAAAAATCTCCTCTACTCCTCTCCTCCTCTCCTCCTCTCCTCCTCTCTCCTCCTCTCCTCCTCTCTCCTCCTCCTCTCTCCTCCTCCTCTCTCCTCCTCCTCTCTCCTCCTCTCCTCCTCTCTCCTCCTCTCCTCCTCTCTCCTCCTCCTCTCTCCTCCTCTCCTCCTCTCTCCTCTCTCCTCCTCTCCTCCTCTCTCCTCCTCCTCTCTCCTCCTCTCCTCCTCTCTCCTCCTCTCCTCCTCTCTCCTCCTCCTCTCTCCTCCTCTCCTCCTCTCTCCTCCTCCTCTCTCCTCCTCTCCTCCTCTCCTCCTCTCCTACTCTCCTACTCCTACTCTCTCCTCCTCTCCTCCTCTCTCCTCCTCCTCTCTCCTCCTCCTCTCTCCTCCTCTCTCCTCCTCTCTCCTCCTCTCCTCCTCTCTCCTCCTCCTCTCTCCTCCTCTCCTCCTCCTCTCTCCTCCTCTCTCCTCCTCTCCTCCTCTCTCCTCCTCCTCTCTCCTCCTCTCCTCCTCTCCTCCTCTCTCCTCCTCTCCTCTCTCCTTGTCTCTCCTCCTCTCCTCCTCTCTCCTCTCTCCTCCTCTCCTCCTCTCCTACTCTCCTACTCTCTCCTCCTCTCCTACTCTCCTACTCTCTCCTCCTCTCCTACTCTCTCCTCTCTCCTCCTCTCCTCCTCTCCTACTCTCTCCTCCTCTCCTACTCTCCTACTCTCCTCCTCTCTCCTCCTCTCCTCCTCTCCTCCTACTATCCTCCTCTCCTCCTCTCCTCCTCTCCTACTCTCCTACTCTCTCCTCCTCTCCTACTCTCTCCTCCTCTCCTACTCTCCCCTCTTCTACTCTCTCCTCCTCTCCTCCTCTCTCCTCCTCTCCTCCTCTCTCCTACTCTCCTACTCTCTCCTCTTCTCCTACTCGCTCCTCCTCTCCTCCTCTCTCCTCCTCTCCTCCTCTCTCCTCCTCTCCTCCTCTCTCCTCCTCTCCTCCTCTCTCCTACTCTCTCCTCCTCTCTTACTCTCTCCTCCTCTCCTCCTCTCCTACTCTCTCCTCCTTTCCTACTCTCTCCTACTCTCCTACTCTCCTCCTCTCTCCTCCTCTCCTCCTCTCCTCCTCTCTCCTCTCTCCTCCTCTCCTCCTCTCTCCTCCTCTCCTACTCTCTCCTCCTCTCCTCCTCTCTCCTACTCTCTCCTCCTCTCCTACTCTCTCCTCCTCTCCTACTCTCTCCTCCTCTCCTACTCTCTCCTCCTTTCTCCTACTTTCTCCTCCTCTCTCCTACTCTCTCCTCCTCTCCTCCTCTCTCCTCCTCTTTCCTCTTCTCCTCCTTTCCTCCCTCTCTCCTCTTCTCTTCTCTCTCTCCTCCTCTCTCCTCTTTCCTCCTTTCCTCCCTCTGTCCTCTTCTCTTCTCTTTCCTCTCTCCTCCTCTCCTTCTCTTTCCTCCTCTCCTCCTGCTCTCTCCTCCTCTCCTCCTCCTCTCCTCCTCTCTCCCCCTCCTCTCTCCTGCTCTCCTCCTCTCCTCTCCTCTCCTCCTCTCCTCTCCTCTCCTCCTCTCCTCTCCTCTCCTCTCCTCTCCTCTCCTCTCCTCCTCTCTCCTCCTCTCCTGCCCTCCCCTCCTCTCCTCCTCTCCTCCTCTCTCCTCCTCTCCTCCTCTCTCCTCCTCCTCTCCTCCTCTCTCCTCCTCTCCTCCCCTCCCCTCCTCTCCTCCTCCTCCTCTCCTCCTCCTACTCTCCTCCTCTCCTCCTCTCCTCCTCTCCTCTCTCCTCCTCTCCTCCTCTCCTCCCCTCCTCTCCCCTCCTCCCCTCCTCTCCTCTCCTCCCCTCCTCCCCTCTCCTCCTCTCCTCCCCTCCTCTCCTCTCCTCCTCTCCTCCCCTCCTCTCCTCTCCTCCTCCTCCTCTCCTCCTCTCCTCCTCTCCTCTCCTCCTCTCCTCCTCTCCTACTCTCTCCTCCTCCTCTCTCCTCCTCTCCTCTCCTCTCCTCCTCTCCTCCTCTCCTCTCCTACTCTCTCCTCCTCCTCTCCTCTCCTCCCCTCCTCTCCTCCTCTCCTCTCCTCCCCTCCTCTCCTCTCCTCCTCTCCTCTCCTCTCCTCTCCTCTCCTCCTCTCTCCTCCTCTCTCCTCCTCCTCTCCTCCCCTCCTCTTCTCCTCTCCTCCTCTCCTCCTCCTCTCCTCTCCTCTCCTCAGCTCATCTCTTCCTCTCCTCTCCTACTCTCTCCTCCTCCTCTCCTCTCCGCCTCTCCTCCCCTCCTCTTCTCCTCTCCTCTCCTCCTCTCCTCTCCTCTCCTCTCCTCTCCTCTCCTCCTCTCCTCTCCTCTCCTCCTCTCCTACTCTCTCCTCTCTCTCTCCTCCTCTCCTCCCCTCCTCTCCTCCTCTCCTCCTCCTCTCCTCTCCTCCTCTCTCCTCTCCTCTCCTACTCTCTCCTCCTCCTCTCCTCCCCTCCTCTCCTCCTCTCCTCTCCTCTCCTACTCTCTCCTCCTCCTCTCCTCCGCTCCTCTCCTACTCTCTCCTCCTCCTCTCCTCTCCTCCCCCACTCCTCTCCTCTCCTCCTCTCCTCCTCTCCTCTCCTCTCCTCTCCTCCTCCTCTTCTCCTCTCCTACTCTCTCCTACTCTCTCCTCCTCTCTCCTCCTCTCCTACTCTCTCCTCCTCTCCTACTCTCTCCTCCTCTCCTCCTCTCTCGTCCTCTCCTCTCCTCCTCTCCTCCTCCCCTCCCCTCTTCTCCCCTCTCCTCCCCTCTCCTCCTCTCCTCCCCTCTCTCCTCCTCTCCTCCCCTCTCTCCTCCTCTCCTCTTCTCCTCTCTCTCCCTGTGGTGAAGTTAAACCTCTACACATTTAATTTAAACATTTATTTCTTCAGTCGTTGTCAAGACGACTTGTTCAAAAACTTTAAACACATTTTTCAGAACTTTATTAAACTTATAACTTTATGAAACTGGACCCTCGTCTCAGGTCGGGGGGTCAGAGGGGGTTGGGGGTCAGAGGGGGTTGGGGGTCGGGGGGGTTGGAGAGTTGTGGGGGTCGGGGGGTTCAAACTGAAACTGTTTTGCGAGACGTCCGGCTCCGCCTCTTTGATGATCGACGACTCGAGGATTTTGATTGGACGACAGGTGCAGGCTGGGCGGGGCTGGGCTTTATGGGGGCGGGGCTCGCCTTTGGTGGGGCGGGGCTCGGTTTTACAGGGGCGGAGCTCGGTTTGGTGCGCGAGGGGCCTCTCCGGGAGCCACGTCCGGGCCGTGGGGCGGGGCCCGGAGCTGCCGGGGCGGGGCCCGGAGCTGCCGGGGCGGGGCCCGGGGCTGCCGGGGCGGGGCCCGGGGCTGCGGGGGCGGGGCCCGGAGCTGCGGGGGCGGGGCCCGGAGCTGCGGGGGCGGGGCCCGGAGCTGCTGGGGCAGGTGGGATGTGGGCGGGGGCAGGTGGGATGTGGGTGGGGCTCCTGATTCTGGTGGAGCGTGAGGCGGGTTTCTTCAGAGGAGCTTCACCAGAGTCCCTCTCATCCTCTGTCCAAAAAGAAGCAACATTAAGCACCAACCTCACAGCAACAGGGTCACTGTTCATAAAAATATATGCACATAACCACATCACATCACCACTTCACATCACCACTTCACCACTTCACCACTTCACCACATCACTATAACCCCTGTCACTCACCGTCATCCTCTCTGCTGCTGGATGAGGCTGATGCTGGCTTCTGATTGGCTGGAGCAGAGGGAGGAGGCGGAGCTAAACTGTCAGAAACCTCTGAGCTGCTCACACCTGGAAACAGATGGTCACATCATCACATGGCCACATCATCACATGGCCACATCATCACATGGTCATATGATCACATGGTCACATCATCACATGGTCATATGATCACATCATCACATCACATGGTCACATCATCACATGGTCATATGATCACATGGTCACATCATCACATGGTCATATGATCACATCATCACATCACATGGTCACATCATCACATGGTCATATGATCACATCATCACATCACATGATCACATCACATCACATGGTCACATCATCACATGGTCACATCATCACATGACCACATGGTCATATGATCACATCATCACATCACATGATCACATCATCACATCACATGGTCACATCATCACATGACCACATGGTCATATGATCACCTCATCACGTCACATCAACACATGGTCACATCATCACATCATCACATGGTCATATGATCACATCATCACATCACATGGTCACATCATCACATGGTCACATCATCACATGGTCATATGATCACATCATCACATCACATGGTCACATCATCACATGGTCACATCATCACATGACCACATTGTCATATGATCACATCACATCACATGGTCACATCATCACATGGTCACATCATCACATGGTCACATCATCACATGGTCATATGATCACATCACATCACATGGTCACATCATCACATGGTCACATCATCACATGACCACATGGTCATATGATCACATCATCACATCACATGATCACATCATCACATCACATGGTCACATCATCACATGACCACATGGTCATATGATCACCTCATCACGTCACATCAACACATGGTCACATCATCACATCATCACATGGTCATATGATCACATCATCACATCACATGGTCACATCATCACATGGTCACATCATCACATGGTCATATGATCACATCATCACATCACATGGTCACATCATCACATGGTCACATCATCACATGACCACATTGTCATATGATCACATCACATCACATGGTCACATCATCACATGGTCACATCATCACATGACCACATGGTCATATGATCACATCACATGGTCACATCATCACATGGTCACATCACATGATCACATGGTCATATGGTCACATCACATGACCACATGGTCATATGATCACCTCATCACGTCACATCAACACATGGTCACATCATCACATGGTCATATGATCACCTCATCACATCACATGGTCACATCATCACATCATCACGTGGTCATATGATCACATCATCCTATCACATGGTCACATCATCACAAGGTCACATCACATGATCACATGGTCATATGATCACATCATCACATCATCACATGGTCACATCACATGATCACATGGTCATATGATCACATCATCACATGACCACATGGTCATATGATCACATCATCCTATCACATGGTCACATCATCACAAGGTCACATCACATGATCACATGGTCATATGATCACATCATCACATCATCACATGGTCACATCACATGATCACATGGTCATATGATCACATCATCACATGACCACATGGTCATATGATCACCTCATCACATCACATGGTCACATCATCACATCATCACATGGTCATATGATCACATCATCCTATCACATGGTCACATCATCACAAGGTCACATCACATGATCACATGGTCATATGATCACATCATCACATCACATGATCACATCATCACAAGGTCACATCACATGATCACATGGTCATATGATCACATCATCACATGACCACATGGTCATATGATCACATCATCACATCACATGGTCACATCATCACATCATCACATGGTCATATGATCACATCATCACATCACATGGTCACATCATCACATGGTCATATGATCACATCATCACATCACATGGTCACATCATCACAAGGTCACATCATCACATCACATGGTCACATCATCACATGATCACATGATCTGAGTTTTCTGACGACTCTGCAGTGGTGGATGCATCAGCGGGGGTGACGAGGAGGAGTACAGGACTGTAGTGGACAACTTTGTCACTTGGAGTGAGGAGAACCACCTCCAGCTCAACGTGATGAAGACAAAGGAGCTGGTGGTGGACCTTAGGAGGACCAAAGCTGCTGTGACCCCCATCTCCATCCAGGGGGTCAATGTGGACGTGGTGGAGGAGGACAAGTACCTGGGGGTGAACTTGGACAATAAACTGGACTGGAGCAGGAACGTGGACGCGGTTTACAAGAAGGGCCAGAGCCGCCTCTATTTCCTGAGGAGGCTGAGGTCCTTTGACATCTGCAGGACGATGCTCAGGATGTTCTACGAGTCTATGGTGGCCAGTGCCATCATGTACGCTGTAGTCTGCTGGGGCAGCAGTCTGCGCCTGAGGGACACTAATAGACTCGAGAAGATCATTAGGAAGGCTGGACATGTTGTGGGGGAGGAGCTGGACTCTCTGGCGGTGGTGTTGGACAGGAGAATACTGGACAAAATCTGGACTATCCTGGACTCTCCCTCCCACCCCCTCCACGAGGTGCTGGCCAATCAGAGGAGCTCTTTCAGCCATAGACTGCGGCTGCCGCTGCTCCACTGAGAGACACAGGAAATCTTTCCTGCCTGTCGCCATCAAACTGTTGAACGCTGCACTTTAACTCACAAACTACTCAATCCTTTTCATCCTATTCCCGGCTCACACATGTATATAGTCATAAAGATGTCAATGATGTAAATAATTTCCCAGAGAGAGCTATTTTATCTTTTATCTTACTGTATTTAGCTTATGTTGTAACTTGTTTCGAACTACATGCTCTTGGTCGGTTGCATCTGTAACAAAGAAAATTTCTCCTCGGGGATGAATAAAAGTAATTCTGATTCTGATCATATTATCACTTGGTCACATCACATGATCACATGGTCATATGATCACATGGTCACATTATCACATGGTCACATCATCACATGGTCATATCACCACGTGGTCACATCATCATGGCCTATTGTGATTGTTCAGCAGTGCGATGTCGCTGACATGGCATGGTGGCATCGCCAAGGCCGCGACAGTAGCATAATTGTAATTATTTACCCCAAAATGTAAAGCGCACTTGACATCGTCAAGTCCACCCGTGAAAACAGAGCTCGAAGCCTCTCCCCCTGATCAAACACTCAGTGCCACTCATCAGTGACACTCAGGGCATCAGTAGTACAGACTGGCACTGCCCATTGCCGCGACAGCAGCATAATTGTAATGGTTCACTCTGTTAAACTGTAAAAATGTGCATTGGACAAGTGAGAAATCGGAGGTTGTGCTCATCATTGACACTGGAGCCCACAGGTTATTACTGTTATTGAACCCGAGTGCACATCAGACCTGTGGCTTTACCCGAAAAATGAACTTTGTTGTAGACAAACCAAATTCGGGTGGTGGATAGGTATCGTCAGTCCAAAAAAATATATATATAATACGCAGTTGCTAGGCAACCAACAAGAAGTCAGCCATATTGGATTGATCATGTTACAAATATGTAATCCTAATTCTGCCGCATTTTCATTTATGAAACATTTAAAACAGCCACAACTTCATAAACCGACACTGACATAAACTGACATAAAATTACAATGGTCAAAATAACACTGCCCAAAAAAGTATTATTATTATGATTATTATTATGATGATTATGATTATGCATGTGGTGTGGGTGTGTGCATTCACCTGGCTGGTCGGGGGACACTGGGTTCATACTTTCTGTAACAAACAAAAACATGTGACACTAAGACCATCTGTCAATCAAACCTGCTGCTAACACTAGTGGGAGGGGCCTTGGGGAAAGAAGGCATCTGATTGGTCGGTTCTTAATGTTTAGATCTGGATTTGGGGCAAAATGTTGAAGCCCAAACTCTAGGATCATGTAGAGCGGCTTTTTACACACAACTTGAACTGGAACCTGAGTCCATGGAGCCCAGTAAAACCCATGAACACTTCCTATTTGGAGCGCAGGGCTAAAGGGTCGGCCAGGACCACAGACACAGGCAGGACCAGGACCACAGACACAGGACCAGGACCACAGACACAGGACCAGGACCACAGACACAGGACCAGGACCACAGACACAGGCAGGACCACAGACACAGGACCAGGACCACAGACACAGGACCAGGACCACAGACACAGGACCAGGACCACAGACACAGGACCAGGACCACAGACACAGGACCAGGACCACAGACACAGGACCAGGACCACAGACACAGGACCAGGACCACAGACACAGGACCAGGACCACAGACACAGGACCAGGACCACAGACAGGACCAGGACCACAGACACAGGACCAGGACCACAGACACAGGACCAGGACCACAGACACAGGACCAGGACCACAGACAGGACCAGGACCACAGACACAGGACCAGGACCACAGACACAGGACCAGGGCCTCACCTGTTGGAGCCTCGTCAGATGTCGGATCTTTATCTGAGAGAAAAACAAACAGTGTAAAAGCCAGAACTAAACCAGGACTGAACCAGGACTGAACCAGGACTGAACCAGGACTAAACCAGGACTGAACCAGGACTGAACCAGGACTAAACCAGGACTGAACCAGGACTAAACCAGGACTGAACCAGGACTGAACCAGGACTGAACCAGGACTAAACCAGGACTGAACCAGGACTGAACCAGGACTGAACCAGGACTAAACCAGGACTGAACCAGGACTGAACCAGGACTGAACCAGGACTGAACCAGGACTGAACCAGGACTAAACCAGGACTGAACCAGGACTGAACCAGGACTGAACCAGGACTAAACCAGGACTGAACCAGGACTAAACCAGGACTGAACCAGGACTGAACCAGGACTAAACCAGGACTGAACCAGGACTAAACCAGGACTGAACCAGGACTGAACCAGGACTGAACCAGGACTGAACCAGGACTAAACCAGGACTGAACCAGGACTGAACCAGGACTAAACCAGGACTGAACCAGGACTAAACCAGGACTGAACCAGGACTGAACCAGGACTGAACCAGGACTGAACCAGGTCTGAACCAGGTCTGAACCAGGACTGAACCAGGACTGAACCAGGACTAAACCAGGACTGAACCAGGACTGAACCAGGACTAAACCAGGACTGAACAGGACTGAACCAGGACTGAACCAGGACTAAACCAGGACTGAACCAGGACTGAACCAGGACTGAACCAGGACTGAACCAGGACTAAACCAGGACTGAACCAGGACTGAACCAGGACTGAACCAGCACTAAACCAGGACTGAACCAGGACTGAACCAGGACTGAACCAGGACTAAACCAGGACTGAACCAGGACTGAACCAGGACTGAACCAGGACTAAACCAGGACTGAACCAGGACTGAACCAGGACTAAACCAGGACTGAACAGGACTGAACCAGGACTGAACCAGGACTAAACCAGGACTGAACCAGGACTGAACCAGGACTGAACCAGGACTGAACCAGGACTGAACCAGGACTAAACCAGGACTGAACCAGGACTGAACCAGGACTGAACCAGGACTGAACCAGGACTGAACCAGGACTAAACCAGGACTGAACCAGGACTAAACCAGGACTGAACCAGGACTGAACCAGGACTGAACCAGGACTAAACCAGGACTGAACCAGGACTAAACCAGGACTGAACCAGGACTGAACCAGGACTGAACCAGGACTAAACCAGGACTGAACCAGGACTGAACCAGGACTGAACCAGGACTGAACCAGGACTAAACCAGGACTGAACCAGGACTGAACCAGGACTGAACCAGGACTAAACCAGGACTGAACCAGGACTGAACCAGGACTAAACCAGGACTGAACAGGACTGAACCAGGACTGAACCAGGACTAAACCAGGACTGAACCAGGACTAAACCAGGACTGAACCAGGACTGAACCAGGACTGAACCAGGACTGAACCAGGACTGAACCAGGACTGAACCAGGACTAAACCAGGACTGAACCAGGACTGAACCAGGACTGAACCAGGACTAAACCAGGACTGAACCAGGACTGAACCAGGACTGAACCAGGACTGAACCAGGACTGAACCAGGACTAAACCAGGACTGAACCAGGACTGAACCAGGACTGAACCAGGACTAAACCAGGACTGAACCAGGACTAAACCAGGACTGAACCAGGACTGAACCAGGACTAAACCAGGACTGAACCAGGACTAAACCAGGACTGAACCAGGACTGAACCAGGACTGAACCAGGACTGAACCAGGACTAAACCAGGACTGAACCAGGACTGAACCAGGACTAAACCAGGACTGAACCAGGACTGAACCAGGACTGAACCAGGACTGAACCAGGACTGAACCAGGACTGAACCAGGACTGAACCAGGACTGAACCAGGACTAAACCAGGACTGAACCAGGACTGAACCAGGACTAAACCAGGACTGAACAGGACTGAACCAGGACTGAACCAGGACTAAACCAGGACTGAACCAGGACTGAACCAGGACTGAACCAGGACTGAACCAGGACTAAACCAGGACTGAACCAGGACTGAACCAGGACTGAACCAGGACTAAACCAGGACTGAACCAGGACTGAACCAGGACTGAACCAGGACTAAACCAGGACTGAACCAGGACTGAACCAGGACTGAACCAGGACTAAACCAGGACTGAACCAGGACTAAACCAGGACTGAACCAGGACTGAACCAGGACTAAACCAGGACTGAACCAGGACTGAACCAGGACTGAACCAGGACTAAACCAGGACTGAACCAGGACTGAACCAGGACTGAACCAGGACTGAACCAGGACTAAACCAGGACTGAACCAGGACTGAACCAGGACTAAACCAGGACTGAACAGGACTGAACCAGGACTGAACCAGGACTAAACCAGGACTGAACCAGGACTGAACCAGGACTGAACCAGGACTGAACCAGGACTAAACCAGGACTGAACCAGGACTGAACCAGGACTGAACCAGGACTAAACCAGGACTGAACCAGGACTGAACCAGGACTGAACCAGGACTAAACCAGGACTGAACCAGGACTGAACCAGGACTGAACCAGGACTAAACCAGGACTGAACCAGGACTGAACCAGGACTAAACCAGGACTGAACAGGACTGAACCAGGACTGAACCAGGACTAAACCAGGACTGAACCAGGACTGAACCAGGACTGAACCAGGACTGAACCAGGACTAAACCAGGACTGAACCAGGACTGAACCAGGACTGAACCAGGACTGAACCAGGACTGAACCAGGACTAAACCAGGACTGAACCAGGACTAAACCAGGACTGAACCAGGACTGAACCAGGACTGAACCAGGACTAAACCAGGACTGAACCAGGACTAAACCAGGACTGAACCAGGACTGAACCAGGACTGAACCAGGACTAAACCAGGACTGAACCAGGACTGAACCAGGACTGAACCAGGACTGAACCAGGACTAAACCAGGACTGAACCAGGACTGAACCAGGACTGAACCAGGACTAAACCAGGACTGAACCAGGACTGAACCAGGACTGAACCAGGACTAAACCAGGACTGAACCAGGACTAAACCAGGACTGAACCAGGACTGAACCAGGACTGAACCAGGACTGAACCAGGACTAAACCAGGACTGAACCAGGACTGAACCAGGACTAAACCAGGACTGAACCAGGACTGAACCAGGACTGAACCAGGACTGAACCAGGACTAAACCAGGACTGAACAGGACTGAACCAGGACTGAACCAGGACTAAACCAGGACTGAACAGGACTGAACCAGGACTGAACCAGGACTGAACCAGGACTGAACCAGGACTGAACCAGGACTGAACCAGGACTAAACCAGGACTGAACAGGACTGAACCAGGACTAATCCAGAACTGAACCAGGACTAAACCAGGACTAATCCAGGACTGAACCAGGACTGAACCAGGACTGAACCAGGACTGAACCAGGACTGAACCAGGACTGAACCAGGACTGAACCAGGACTAAACCAGGAGTGAACCAGGACTAAACCAGGACTAAACCAGGACTGAAACAGGACTGAACCAGGACTGAACAGGACTGAACCAGGACTAAACCAGGACTGAACAGGACTAATCCAGAACTGAACCAGGACTGAACCAGGACTAAACCAGGACTGAACCAGGACTAAACCAGGACTAAACCAGGACTGAACAGGACTAATCCAGAACTGAACCAGGACTGAACCAGGACTAATCCAGGACTGAACCAGGACTAAACCAGGACTGAACCAGGACTGAACCAGGACTGAACCAGGACTGAACCAGGACTAATCCAGGACTGTACCAGGACTAAACCAGGACTGAACCAGGACTGAACCAGGACTAATCCAGGACTGTACCAGGACTAAACCAGGACTGAACCAGGACTGAACCAGGACTAAACCAGGACTGAACCAGGACTGAACCAGGACTAAACCAGGACTGAACCAGGACTGAACCAGGACTGAACCAGGACTATACTCGCGTGACTAAAATGATGAAACCCTAAAAAGCAGCACAGTTCTCAAAGAGAATCCTGTTTTAGTCCTGGTGCTCTCTGTGCATTCACCCACAGAAACTGAAGTACAGGTCAAATGGAGAGGACCCCTGACCCCTGACCCCTGACCCCTGAACTTTTGGTTAGCATTTTGTTTGTTTGTTTGTTTTGGACTGTTTTATTCTCCCTGTAGGGAAACTGTCCTCTGCATCTGACCCGTCCTCTGAGGAGCGGCACGTGGGGCCCGGGGACCGGTCCTCTGAGGAGCGGCACGTGGGGCCCCGTCCTCTGAGGAGCGGCGCGTGGGGCCCGGGGACCCGTCCTCTGAGGAGCAGCACGTGGGGCCCCGTCCTCTGAGGAGCGGCGCGTGGGGCCCGGGGACCCGTCCTCAGAGGAGCGGCACGTGGGGCCCGGGGACCGGTCCTCTGAGGAGCGGCACGTGGGGCCCGGGGACCGGTCCTCTGAGGAGCGGCACGTGGGGCCCGGGGACCGGTCCTCTGAGGAGCGGCACGTGGGGCCCGGGGACCGGTCCTCTGAGGAGCGGCACGTGGGGCCCGGGGACCCGTCCTCTGAGGAGCAGCACGTGGGGCCCCGTCCTCTGAGGAGCGGCGCGTGGGGCCCGGGGACCCGTCCTCTGAGGAGCAGCACGTGGGGCCCCGTCCTCTGAGGAGCGGCACGTGGGGCCCCGTCCTCTGAGGAGCAGCACGTGGGGCCCCGTCCTCTGAGGAGCGGCACGTGGGGCCCGGGGACCCGTCCTCTGAGGAGCGGCGCGTGGGGCCCGGGGACCCGTCCTCTGAGGAGCGGCACGTGGGGCCCGGGGCCCCGTCCTCTGAGGAGCGGCACGTGGGGCCCGGGGACCCGTCCTCTGAGGAGCGGCACGTGGGGCCCGGGGCCCCGTCCTCTGAGGAGCAGCACGTGGGGCTCGGGGACCCGTCCTCTGAGGAGCGGCACGTGGGGCCCGGGGACCCGTCCTCTGAGGAGCGGCACGTGGGGCCCGGGGCCCCGTCCTCTGAGGAGCAGCACGTGGGGCCCGGGGACCCGTCCTCTGAGGAGCGGCACGTGGGGCCCGGGGACCCGTCCTCTGAGGAGCGGCGCGTGGGGCCCGGGGACCCGTCCTCTGAGGAGCGGCGCCTGGGGCCTGGTCAGGACCTCAGCTGGACTCACCCAGACATGGGGAGAACATGCAAACTCCACACAGAAGGTTTCAGGTTCGATCCCTGGGACTCGCTAAGTCTTTAATTTGATGAAATCCGGGACGTGTGTGTTTGTGTGTCTGTGTGTTTGTGTGTCTGTGTGTAGGTGTGTCTGTGTGTTTGTGTGTCTGTGTGTTTGTGTGTGTGTGTGTGTTTGTGTGTGTGTGTGTGTGTGTGTGTGTGTGTCTGTGTGTGTGTGTGTGTGTGTGTCTGTGTCTGTGTGTGTGTGTGTGTGTGTGTGTAGGTGTGTCTGTGTGTTTGTGTGTCTGTGTGTTTGTGTGTATGTAGGTGTGTGTGTGTGTGTCTGTGTCTGTGTGTTTGTGTGTGTGTGTGTAGGTGTGTGTGTCTGTGTGTTTGTGTGTGTGTGTGTAGGTGTGTGTGTCTGTGTGTGTGTGTGTGTGTGTGTGTGTCTGTGTGTGTAGCTGTGTCTGTGTGTTTGTGTGTCTGTGTGTTTGTGTGTATGTAGGTGTGTGTGTGTGTCTGTGTGTGTTTGTGTGTCTGTGTGTGTGTGTGTCTGTGTCTGTGTCTGTGTGTTTGTGTGTGTGTGTGTGTGTCTGTGTCTGTGTGTGTGTGTGTGTGTAGGTGTGTGTGTGTGTAGAGGTGTGTGTAGGTGTGTGTGTGTGTAGGTGTGTGTGTGTGTAGGTGTGTGTGTATGTAGGTGTGTGTGTGTGTCTGTGTGTGTTTGTGTGTCTGTGTGTGTGTGTGTCTGTGTCTGTGTGTTTGTGTGTGTGTGTGTGTCTGTGTCTGTGTGTGTGTGTGTGTAGGTGTGTGTGTGTGTAGGTGTGTGTAGGTGTGTGTGTGTGTAGGTGTGTGTGTGTAGGTGTGTGTGTGTGTGTGTGTGTAGGTGTGTGTGTGTGTGTGTGTGTGTGTAGGTGTGTGTAGGTGTGTGTGTGTTTCTAGGTGTGTGTCTGTGTGTAGGTGTGTGTGTGTGTGTGTGTAAGTGTGTGTGTGTAGGTGTGTGTGTGTGTGTGTGTGTGTAGGTGTGTGTGTGTGTGTGTGTGTGTGTGTGTGTGTGTGTGTGTGTGTGTAGGTGTGTTGGTGTGTGTGTGTGTGTAGGTGTGTGTGTGTGTGTAGATGTGTGTAGGTGTGTGTGTGTGTGTGTATGTAGGTGTGTGTAGGTGTGTGTTTGCGTGTGTGTGTAGGTGTGTGTGTGTGTGTGTAGGTGTGTGTAGGTGTGTGTTTGCGTGTGTGTGTAGGTGTGTGCGTGTGTGTGTGTGTAGGTGTGTGTGTGTAGGTGTGTTTAGGTGTGTGTGTGTGTGTGTGTAGGTGTGTGTGTGTGTTTGTGTGTCTGTGTGTTTGTGTGTATGTAGGTGTGTGTGTGTGT
>CM068362.1:155000-165000 GCA_034769755.1 Odontamblyopus lacepedii
TCTCAGGCGAGTCTCAGGCGAGTCTCAGGTCTGAGGCGAGTCTCAGGCGAGTCTCAGGCGAGTCTCAGGCGAGTCTCAGGCGAGTCTCAGGCGAGTCTCAGGCGAGTCTCAGGCGAGTCTCAGGCGAGTCTCAGGCGAGTCTCAGGCGAGTCTCAGGCGAGTCTCAGGCGAGTCTCAGGCGAGTCTCAGGCGAGTCTCAGGTCTCAGGCGAGTCTCAGGCGAGTCTCAGGCGAGTCTCAGGCGAGTCTCCGGCGAGTCTCAGGTCTCAGGCGAGTCTCAGGCGATGAACAGGTGAAGAGAGATGCAGACTCAGTGCTGAAGTGGAGGGGACTGAGCCGCACTGAGCCGTGCTGAAGCTTTTATACCAAACCCAAATGTCACCTGTGAGCGTGCACGTGTGTGAGTGTGCACGTGTGTTTGGGAGCGTGCACGTGTGAGCGTGCACGCAGGGCTCAGGTTTCTAATGGATTCTAATGTACAGTGAAAGGAACAAATGAGAAGGAGGTAAAGAAAGAGGCGACTGAAGAAGCTCCCCCCAGGAGTCTAACCCACAACCCCCTGGTGACAGGGAGCACAGGATAACCACTCTGCCACAGTAACAGGGAGTCTAACCCCCAACCCCCTGGTGACAGGGAGCACAGGACAACCACTCTGCCACAGTAACAGGGAGTCTAACCCCAACCCCTGGTGACAGGGAGCACAGGATAACCACTCTGCCACAGTAACAGGGAGTCTAACCCCCAACCCCCTGGTGACAGGGAGCACAGGATAACCACTCTGCCACAGTAACAGGGAGTCTAACCCCCAACCCCCTGGTGACAGGGAGCACAGGACAACCACTCTGCCACAGTAACAGGGAGTCTAACCCCCAACCCCCTGGTGACAGGGAGCACAGGATAACCACTCTGCCACAGTAACAGGGAGTCTAACCCCCAACCCCCTGGTGACAGGGAGCACAGGATAACCACTCTGCCACAGTAACAGGGAGTCTAACCCCCAACCCCCTGGTGACAGGGAGCACAGGATAACCACTCTGCCACAGTAACAGGGAGTCTAACCCCAACCCCTGGTGACATGTAGCACTGGATAAACACTCTGCCACAGTTATCTGGAGTCTAACCCCCAACCCCCTGGTGACAGGGAGCACAGGATAACCACTCTGCCACAGTAACAGGGAGTCTAACCCCAACCCCTGGTGACAGGGAGCACAGGATAAACACACTGCAACAGAAAAAGGGAGTCTAACCCCAACCCCCTGGTGACAGGGAGCACAGGACAACCACTCTGCCACAGTAACAGGGAGTCTAACCCCCAACCCCCTGGTGACAGGGAGCACAGGACAACCACTCTGCCACAGTAACAGGGAGTCTAACCCCCAACCCCCTGGTGACAGGGAGCACAGGATAACCACTCTGCCACAGTAACAGGGAGTCTAACCCCCAACCCCCTGGTGACAGGGAGCACAGGATAACCACTCTGCCACAGTAACAGGGAGTCTAACCCCCAACCCCCTGGTGACAGGGAGCACAGGATAACCACTCTGCCACAGTAACAGGGAGTCAATCCCCAATCCACCGGGTGACAGGGAGCACAGGATAACCACTCTGCCACAGTAACAGGGAGTCTAACCCCCAACCCCCTGGTGACAGGGAGCACAGGATAACCACTCTGCCACAGTAACAGGGAGTCTAACCCCCAACCCCCTGGTGACAGGGAGCACAGGACAACCACTCTGCCACAGTAACAGGGAGTCTAACCCCCAACCCCCTGGTGACAGGGAGCACAGGACAACCACTCTGCCACAGTAACAGGGAGTCTAACCCCCAACCCCCTGGTGACAGGGAGCACAGGACAACCACTCTGCCACAGGGATTCAGACCTGGACTCAGATCTGGAGCAGGAAGTCCCCTCCTGGATTTCACTGTCCCAGATCCAGGATACACATACCTCTAGTAAACAGAGCAGAACTAAACCAGGACTAAACCAGGACTAAACCAGGACTTAACCAGGACTAAACCAGGACTAAACCAGGACTAAACCAGGACTAAACCAGGACTAAACCAGGACTAAACCAGGACTAAACCAGGGCTAAACCAGGACTAAACCAGGACTAAACCAGGACTAAACCAGGATTAAACCAGGTCTAAACCAGGACTAAACCAGGACTAAACCAGGACTAAACCAGGATTAAACCAGGTCTAAACCAGGACTAAACCAGGATTAAACCAGGACTAAACCAGGACTAAACCAGGACTAAACCAGGACTAAACCAGGACTAAACCAGGACTAAACCAGGATTAAACCAGGTCTAAACCAGGACTAAACCAGGATTAAACCAGGACTAAACCAGGACTAACCCAGGACTAAACCAGGACTAAACCAGGACTAACCCAGGACTAAACCAGGACTAAACCAGGACTAAACCAGGATTAAACCAGGTCTAAACCAGGACTAAACCAGGATTAAACCAGGACTAAACCAGGACTAACCCAGGACTAAACCAGGACTAAACCAGGACTAACCCAGGACTAAACCAGGACTAAACCAGGACTAAACCAGGACTAAACCAGGATTAAACCAGGACTAAACCAGGACTAAACCAGGACTAAACCAGGACTAAACCAGGGCTAAACCAGGACTAAACCAGGACTAAACCAGGACTAAACCAGGATTAAACCAGGTCTAAACCAGGACTAAACCAGGATTAAACCAGGACTAAACCAGGACTAACCCAGGACTAAACCAGGACTAAACCAGGACTAACCCAGGACTAAACCAGGACTAAACCAGGACTAAACCAGGACTAAACCAGGATTAAACCAGGACTAAACCAGGACTAAACCAGGACTAAACCAGGATTAAACCAGGACTAAACCAGGACTAAACCAGGACTAAACCAGGATTAAACCAGGATTAAACCAGGACTAAACCAGGACTAAACCAGGACTAAACCAGGACTAAACCAGGACTAAACCAGGACTAAACCAGGATTAAACCAGGACTAAACCAGGACTAAACCAGGACTAAACCAGGATTAAACCAGGACTAAACCAGGACTAAACCAGGACTAAACCAGGATTAAACCAGGACTAAACCAGGATTAAACCAGGATTAAACCAGGACTAAACCAGGACTAAACCAGGACTAAACCAGGACTAAACCAGGACTAAACCAGGACTAAACCAGGACTAAACCAGGACTAAACCAGGACTAAACCAGGACTAAAAACAGGATTTAACCAGGACTAAACCAGGACTTAACCAGGACTAAACCAGGACTAAACCAGGACTAAACCAGGACTTAACCAGGACTAAACCAGGACTAAACCAGGATTAAACCAGGACTAAACCAGGATTAAACCAGGACTAAACCAGGACTAAACCAGGATTAAACCAGGACTAAACCAGGACTAAACCAGGACTAAACCAGGACTAAACCAGGATTAAACCAGGACTAAACCAGGACTAAACCAGGACTAAACCAGGATTAAACCAGGATTAAACCAGGACTAAACCAGGACTAAACCAGGACTAAACCAGGACTAAACCAGGATTAAACCAGGACTAAACCAGGACTAAACCAGGACTAAACCAGGATTAAACCAGGACTAAACCAGGACTAAACCAGGACTAAACCAGGATTAAACCAGGACTAAACCAGGATTAAACCAGGATTAAACCAGGACTAAACCAGGACTAAACCAGGACTAAACCAGGATTAAACCAGGACTAAACCAGGACTAAACCAGGACTAAACCAGGATTAAACCAGGACTAAACCAGGATTAAACCAGGATTAAACCAGGACTAAACCAGGACTAAACCAGGACTAAACCAGGACTAAACCAGGACTAAACCAGGACTAAACCAGGATTAAACCAGGACTAAACCAGGATTAAACCAGGACTAAACCAGGACTAAACCAGGATTAAACCAGGACTAAACCAGGACTAAACCAGGACTAAACCAGGATTAAACCAGGACTAAACCAGGACTTAACCAGGACTAAACCAGGACTAAACCAGGATTAAACCAGGATTAAACCAAGACTAAACCAGAACTAAACTGGTTTAGTCCTGGTTTAGTCCTGGTTTAGCCAACTGTGAAGCAAGTCCGGGTTTGGCCAGAGGGGGCCACAGCAGCTCTTCAAGACTGTTTTGAAATCACAGACTGGACTGTTTTCAGGGAGGCAGCCACCACCGACCAGCATGTCAACCTCACCGAATACACAGAGTCAGTAACTGGATACATAACAAAGTGTATGGAGGATGTAACCATCACCAAGGACACAACAGTAAGGGCAAATGAAAAACCCTGCTTTACCAGGGAAGTACGTGAGCTCCTGAGAGCAACACTGCTTTCAAGTCTGGGGACAGGGAGGCCCTCAAGACAGCCAGAGCCAACCTACGCCGGGGTATGAAAGCAGCCAAGCGTGCCTAAAATCAACTCCCATTTCACAGACATAAAAGACTCAAGGAATCCAAACAGTCACAAACTACAAACCAGCCCCTCCGCCATGTGAGGACAACACAGAGTTCCTTGACTCACTTAACACCTTCTTCAGCCGGTTTGAAGTAAATAACAACACAACACCTATAAAAGCCCACGTCAATCCAGACGACTTCACTCTTCAGCTGGACCCAGCGGACGTGAGGAGGACCCTTCTCAAGGTGAACCCCAGAAAAGCTGCAGGCCCAGACAACATACCCGGGCAGGTGCTCAGAGACTGCACAGACTCACTTACCAACGTCATCACAGACATTTACAACACCTCTTTGAACCAAGGCACTGTACCAGCAAGCTTCAAAGCCACCACCATTGTACCGCTACCCAAGAAGTCACCAGCATCATCACTGAATGACTACAGACCCATAGCACTCACCCCCATCATGATGAAGTGCTGTGAGAGACTGGTAAAGGTCCACATAACATCCAACCTCCCCACAAATCTGGACCCATATCAATTCGCCTATCGCCCCAAGCGCTCCACCGATGACGCCATAGCTGCAGCACTCCACCTCTGCCTGGCTCATCTGGAAAACAAAAACAGTCACGTACGGATGCTGTTCATTGACTTCAGCTCCGCATTCAACACCGTCATCCCCCAACACCTTGTAAATAAGCTGAGTGAATTAGGCATCAGCACTTCACTGTGCAACTGGCTGTTGGACTTCCTCACAAACGGACCACAGACAGTCAGAGTTGGCAACAACTCCTCAGCGACCACCATCACCAACACCGGGGTTCCACAAGGATGTGTGTTATCTCCTCTGCTGTTCACACTGATGACCCATGACTGCTGTGCCACATTTGAAACAAATCACATCATCAAATTCGCTGATGACACAACAGTGGTGGGCCTCATCAGAGACAACGACGACTCAGCGTACAGAGAGGAGGTTCATCAACTCATCAGCTGGTGTGAGAGAAACAACCTGCAACTTAATGTCAATAAAACAAAAGAAATAACTGCCAACACATACCCCACTCATCATCAACGGCAGTGCTGTGGAGTCTGTGAAAAGTGCAAAGTTCCTCGGCGTGCACATCACAGATGACCTCACATGGTCCACAAACACCACCTCCCTGGTCAAGAAAGCACAGACACGACTCCACTTCCTGCGGAGGCTGAGAAGAGCGGACCTCCCCACATCTGCACTGACCACCTTCTACAGGGGTGCTATTGAGAGCATCCTGACCAGCAGCGTTTCTGTCTGGCACGGCAGCTGTCTAACTGTAGACAAGAAGGCACTGCAGAGGGTGGTGAGGACTGCAGAAAGGATAATTAAAGCACCACTACCAGCCATTCAGGACCTGTACACTTCACACTGTTCCAAGAGAGCGGTGAACATTATCAAAGACCCCACTCACCCAGCACACAAACTGTTCTCCCCACTACCGTCAGGAAAGCGCTATCGCAGCATGTGGTGCCGCACTAGCAGACTGGGAAACAGCTTCTTTCCACAAGCCATCAGACTCCTCAACACATTGAGGAGGACAACATGTTGAACATTCAAGAACATTCAAGAACATGTCTTTTGCACCTTATATATTGGTTTTAAATTATTGCACAAACTCTTATTGTCCACTGATTGCACTCCCGTTGCTATGAGTGATTGGACTTCTGTCTTACCTCACACTGTGTGTGTGCACGTGTGTGTGCACGTGTGTGCATGTGTGTGTGCACGTGTGTGTGCACGTGTGTGTGCACGTGTGTGCATGTGTGTGTGCACGTGTGTGCATGTGTGTGTGCACGTGTGTGCACGTGTGTGTGCACGTGTGTGCATGTGTGTGTGCACGTGTGTGTGCACGTGTGTGCATGTGTGTGTGCATGTGTGTGTGCACGTGTGTGCATGTGTGTGTGCATGTGTGTGTGCACGTGTGTGCATGTGTGTGTGCATGTGTGTGTGCACGTGTGTGCATGTGTGTGTGCATGTGTGTGTGCACGTGTGTGTGCTAATGGTACAGGTCTGTATCAGACTGCTACTCTTTATATGCACATGTGTATGTATGTCTCTGAATGAGTGTGTTGGAGTGAAAGCACTATGTATGTGTAGTGTGTATGTGTAGTGTGCATGTATAGTGTGTATGTGTAACTCCTGTACTTTTTAGATGTTTTTATATGTTTTTATATGTTTTTTTATATGTTTTAAACTGCACATTGGAGACTAGCTAAACGCAATTTCAAATTTCTATGTTCATAGACTTTTGACAATAAAGTGAACCTTGAACCTTGAACCTTGATTTAGTCCTGATTTAGTCCTGGTTTAATCCCGGTTTAATCCCGGTTTAATCCTGGTTTAGTCCTGGTTCAGTCCTGGTTTAGTCCTGGTGTAGTCCTGATTTAGTCCTGATTTAGTCCTGGTTCGGTCCTGGTTTAGTTCTGTTTTAGTCCTGGTTTAATCTTGGTTTAGTCCTGGTTTGGTCCTGATTTAGTCCTGGTTCAGTCCTGGTTTAGTCCTGCTTTAGTCCTGGTTTAGTCCTGGTTTAGTCCTGGTTTAGTCCTGGTTTAGTCCTGGTTTAATGCTGGTTTAGTCCTGGTTTAATCCCGGTTTAATCCTGGTTTAGTCCTGGTTCAGTCCTGGTTTAGTCCTGGTTTAGTCCTGGTTTAGTCCTGATTTAGTCCTGGTGTAGTCCTGATTTAGTCCTGATTTAGTCCTGGTGTAGTCCTGATTTAGTCCTGATTTAGTCCTGGTGTAGTCCTGATTTAGTCCTGATTTAGTCCTGGTGTAGTCCTGATTTAGTCCTGATTTAGTCCTGGTGTAGTCCTGATTTAGTCCTGATTTAGTCCTGGTGTAGTCCTGGTGTAGTCCTGATTTAGTCCTGATTTAGTCCTGGTGTAGTCCTGATTTAGTCCTGATTTAGTCCTGGTGTAGTCCTGATTTAGTCCTGATTTAGTCCTGGTGTAGTCCTGATTTAGTCCTGATTTAGTCCTGGTGTAGTCCTGATTTAGTCCTGATTTAGTCCTGGTGTAGTCCTGATTTAGTCCTGATTTAGTCCTGGTGTAGTCCTGGTGTAGTCCTGATTTAGTCCTGGTTTAGTCCTGGTTTAGTCATGATTTAGTCCTGATTTAGTCCTGGTGTAGTCCTGATTTAGTCCTGATTTAGTCCTGGTGTAGTCCTGATTTAGTCCTGATTTAGTCCTGGTGTAGTCCTGATTTAGTCCTGATTTTGTCCTGGTGTAGTCCTGATTTAGTCCTGATTTAGTCCTGGTGTAGTCCTGATTTAGTCCTGATTTAGTCCTGATTTAGTCCTGGTGTAGTCCTGATTTAGTCCTGGTTTAGTCCTGGTTTAGTCATGATTTAGTCCTGATTTAGTCCTGGTGTAGTCCTGATTTAGTCCTGATTTAGTCCTGGTGTAGTCCTGATTTAGTCCTGATTTAGTCCTGGTGTAGTCCTGATTTAGTCCTGATTTAGTCCTGGTGTAGTCCTGATTTAGTCCTGATTTAGTCCTGATTTAGTCCTGGTGTAGTCCTGGTGTAGTCCTGATTTAGTCCTGATTTAGTCCTGGTGTAGTCCTGATTTAGTCCTGATTTAGTCCTGGTTTAGTCATGATTTAGTCCTGATTTAGTCCTGGTGTAGTCCTGATTTAGTCCTGATTTAGTCCTGGTGTAGTCCTGATTTAGTCCTGGTTTAGTCCTGGTTTAGTCATGATTTAGTCCTGATTTAGTCCTGGTGTAGTCCTGATTTAGTCCTGATTTAGTCCTGGTGTAGTCCTGATTTAGTCCTGATTTAGTCCTGGTGTAGTCCTGATTTAGTCCTGATTTAGTCCTGGTGTAGTCCTGATTTAGTCCTGATTTAGTCCTGGTGTAGTCCTGATTTAGTCCTGATTTAGTCCTGGTGTAGTCCTGGTGTAGTCCTGATTTAGTCCTGATTTAGTCCTGGTGTAGTCCTGATTTAGTCCTGATTTAGTCCTGGTGTAGTCCTGATTTAGTCCTGATTTAGTCCTGGTGTAGTCCTGATTTAGTCCTGATTTAGTCCTGGTGTAGTCCTGATTTAGTCCTGATTTAATCCTGGTGTAGTCCTGGTGTAGTCCTGATTTAGTCCTGGTTTAGTCCTGGTCTCAGACAAAGTGGTTTCAAGTGACCTAAAGGAATTTTTGGAACGACAAAAACGCAGACTCATTAAAACAGCGGTCACTGATCCCACCTGACCCCTCCCCCCTGTGCAGGTGTGTGTGTGTGTTATAGGTGTGTGTGTGTTATAGGTGTGTGTGTGTTATAGATGTGTGTGTGTTATAGGTGTGTGTGTGTGTTATAGGTGTGTGTGTGTGTTATAGGTGTGTGTGTGTTATAGGTGTGTGTGTGTGTGTTATAGGTGTGTGTGTGTTATAGGTGTGTGTGTGTAGAGGTGTGTGTGTTATAGGTGTGTGTGTGTAGAGGTGTGTGTGTTATAGGTGTGTGTGTGTTATAGGTGTGTGTGTGTTATAGGTGTGTGTGTGTTATAGGTGTGTGTGTGTGTTATAGGTGTGTGTGTGTTATAGGTGTGTGTGTGTTATAGGTGTGTGTGTGTTATAGGTGTGTGTGTGTTATAGGTGTGTGTGTGTGTGTTATAGGTGTGTGTGTGTGTGTTATAGGTGTGTGTGTGTTATAGGTGTGTGTGTGTGTGTTATAGATGTGTGTGTGTTATAGGTGTGTGTGTTATAGGTGTGTGTGTGTTATAGGTGTGTGTGTGTTATAGGTGTGTGTGTTATAGGTGTGTGTGTGTTATAGGTGTGTGTGTGTGTGTTATAGGTGTGTGTGTGTTATAGCTGTGTGTGTGTGTGTGTGTGTGTGTTATAGGTGTGTGTGTGTGTGTTATAGCTGTGTGTGTGTGTGTGTGTGCGCGTGTGTGTGTGTGCGTGTGTGTGTGTGTGTGTTATAGGTGTGTGTGTGTTATAGGTGTGTGTGTGTGTGTTATAGGTGTGTGTGTGTTATAGGTGTGTGTGTGTGTGTTATAGGTGTGTGTGTGTTATAGGTGTGTGTGTGTTATAGGTGTGTGTGTGTGTGTTATAGATGTGTGTGTGTTATAGGTGTGTGTGTGTGTTATAGGTGTGTGTGTGTTATAGGTGTGTGTGTGTTATAGGTGTGTGTGTGTGTGTTATAGGTGTGTGTGTGTGTGTTATAGGTGTGTGTGTGTTATAGGTGTGTGTGTGTTATAGGTGTGTGTGTGTTATAGGTGTGTGTGTGTGTTATAGATGTGTGTGTGTTATAGGTGTGTGTGTGTGTTATAGGTGTGTGTGTGTTATAGGTGTGTGTGTGTGTGTGTTATAGGTGTGTGTGTGTTATAGGTGTGTGTGTGTGTGTGTGTTATAGGTGTGTGTGTGTTATAGATGTGTGTGTGTTATAGGTGTGTGTGTGTTATAGGTGTGTGTGTGTTATAGGTGTGTGTGTGTGTTATAGGTGTGTGTGTGTTATAGGTGTGTGTGTGTTATAGGTGTGTGTGTGTGTTATAGATGTGTGTGTGTTATAGGTGTGTGTGTGTGTGTGTTATAGGTGTGTGTGTGTTATAGGTGTGTGTGTGTT